>KL647289.1:8705637-8717595 GCA_000727475.1 Sarcocystis neurona | reverse complement strand
CTGCTGCTGCTGCTGTGGCTGCTGCTGCTGTCGCTGTTGCCGCTGCTGTGGCTGCGGCTACTGTTGTGGCTGCTGCTGCTGCTGTGGCTGCTGCTGCTGTCGCTGTTGCCGCTGCTGTGGCTGCGGCTACTGTTGTGGCTGCTGCTGCTGTGGTGGCTGCTGCTGCTGTCGTCTTGACTGCTGCTGTTGCTGTTTTGGCTGCTGCTCCTTTGGCTGCTGCTGCTGCTATGGCTGCTGCTGCTGCTATGGCTGCTGCTGCTGCTATGGCTGCTGCTGCTGCTATGGCTGCTGCTGCTGCTATGGCTGCTGCTGCTGCTATGGTTGCTGCTGCTGCTGTGGTTGCTGCTACTGTTGTGTCTGCTGCTGCTGTGGCTGCTGTTGTGGCTGCTGGTGCTTCTGTGGCTGCTGCTGTCAGGACTTTCCACTCGGAGCCTCAAGCGGGAGGACCTCCCCAAGAGAAGTTCTCGAGGCTTGAGAGAGATTCACTCACAGCAACAACAGTGTGGAGCAGCTGCGGTCAGAGTAGCCGAAGCAACATCCCATTCCTGCCACAGCAGCAACAGTAGAAGGACATCTGTGGAGATTGCAGCGCCAGGAGCAGCGGCTACGCAGGCACTGCCGCAGCAACAGCAACAGCAGCAGCAGTCGACGCCACAAGGGGCCACGCGGGCCGCCAGGATCACCAGCAGCAGCAGTCCTGCAGAAGGGGACGTCTCGAGGGAAGCAGCGGGACAGGAGGCGGATGCAGCAGCAAGAGCGGTGAAAGCGTTGCAAGAGGAGCAGCAGCGCGTGAGGGAGCGGCACCAGCACCGCAGAAGAGGAACCCACTGTCAGCAGCAGCAGCCGGAGTACGTGATCGCCTGTAGCGGCTTCACGTAATCGTCTGCAGTGGCTTCACATAATCTTCAGCAGCAGCACATAATCTTCTGCAGCAGGAGCATGTTACCTTCTGCAGCAGGAGGTGCAAGACGGGAGAAGTTGCTGCAGCGGCAGCACACCCGCCCCAGCACATACATAGAAGCTGCGGCAGAAACCCGGCAACTACAGACACAGCCTAGGTGCTCCAGCAGCAGCACGTGAGGCGGTTGCAGCAGCAGCAACTTGGCAGCAACTGCAGCGAGTGTGCTGTGCGGGTAGACACCACCAGCGCTCCAGGCTGGGCTCGTGTTTTGCTGCTGCAGGAGAGCCTTCTGCTCAAAGCAACGTGACAGCAGCAGCGGCAAGAGCCGTACGGTGGGGTCTGGTACTACATCGCTGGGGCACATCTGCGTCGTCTGTAGCAGACATTCCCGCTGTAGCAGCACGGGCAGCTGCTGGGTGCCGCAGAGCCGTGGAGGCCGCAGACGCGGCAGCAGCAACAGCAGTAGCGATTAGGCCGGAAAACCTTCTGCAGCAACCGCAGCAGCCCACCAAATGCAACACAGCGATACTCCGAGTCGGAGAACAGATACGCTTGTGAGGACGACTTTTGCCTTTGCCCTACAATTCAGAGCCACCAGAAAGGCAGCAACGGCGGCCGCCTACCTACGGAGCAGCAGCTGCAGCATGCATCGCCTCAAGCAGCAGCACACACCCGCACACACTGCGGACGCGCATGCGCTGGTGGTGCTGTTGCTGTTGCTGGTGCTGCACCAAGTGCTGCTGCCGACTTGCCGCTGCTTCGTGTCAGTTTGCGGCTGTCTAGCAGTCGGAGCAGCAGCGGACGTCGGAAGCCGGACACAGGTGCCGTGTCGCAGTTTCACCTGACGGTTGAGCGACAGAACTTTGATGAAATCTACGTGCGTAGGACGACTCCCAGAGATAAACAGAAAAGCCTGCAATGAAGCATCAACGCCGTAGCAGCAGCGTCATTTAGGAGGAAGTAGGCAGCAGGAGCAGCAGCAGCAGCAGAGAGGATCAACGGTACGAGAACCACAGCAGCAGTTGCATTAGGCCAGTAGCAGCACTAGGGGAGCCGCTTGGGTCGGGCCGCGTCCCCCCAGAAGGAATGGCAGCAAAACTGCACCGGCGGCAGCAACAGCACAAGCAATCAATAGCTGCAGCACAGAGGAAGCAGCAGCAGCACCAGCGGGCGCACCGCGAAGCCTACTACACCCGCAGCAGCCGGAGCAGTGCTCTAAAATTCTCTACGACGCTGCTCCAAGACAGCTAAAACAATGTGCCGTTAGATCGATTTTCGGATGGGCAGCACGTAAAAAAGCGGGAACAGTGGGGTCCTGCTCTGTGCGAACAGCCAAGCGCTGCTTCCACAATGGCTTTACACAAGAAGCTCATATACGCCTCGTCTCCGGACAGCTAAGCATTTATGTTCGAAAAAGTGCCACACAACTGTGCAGACATATACCCACGTACATGTCTGCATTATGTATGTACATACATAGATACATACATATATAGATCTGTATACGTACATACATACACACGTAGACCTCTGTAGACCTATATATGGGAAGAAAGGCGTGAACCCCCTCGAGCTCGTGTACACGCATCTATCAGTCTCTCCCCTTCTCTCTCTCTATATATGTATGTGTGTAGAACCGTATGTTGAAGGAGAGATACACACGAATGCACACCCATATGTGTGTCTATGTATTATTATAGGCTTGTGCATGTTATGTGGACGTAGAGAGGACACGCGGAGTTATCAGCAATACGATGGCTGTTTACGCCTTGAGCAGCAACGAGGTGGAACCCTACTGCGACTACTACCGCTACTATTATTACTACTACTACTGGAACTACTGTTAGATCACTCGTAATAATGAAACAGTTCGCCAACCACACCTTTCATTCTTCGACGTGTGAAGAAACCAGGTAGAAATGCCGCAACTACCGCTGTACATCACTATCGTACTGCAGTTGGCAGACGTACGCGCTGCGTCGATCTCTTGCACAAGTGGGGGTGTAAACACAGAGCGAATACGTCTTTTTATCTGAAAATTGTCTTTGGCCAGCAGCCACCATGTCACCCTCTGGCGCACAAAGTAGTTCCGCTATTTAAATATATATATATATATATATTTCTCTCTACGTGTAGATGTTTTCTAGATTCCTTTGTATCTATCACCTCGTACCTATCCGTGTTACGTATGCTTATGCTGCTCAGCTTGATCACAGAGAAACGCGAACTCCTGACACGCGTGCGATGTGCGTCCCGCCGGCGGAGGAGTGCACATGCCGGTCAAATACGAAGAAAGCACAAAAGTTCTCTCAAAGGGGTAATTGCTGCGGGCCCTCGTCGCAATTCTGTACCAGCCGACGTACAGAATACGTTGCAACATGATCAAACTCACACGTTCGTGTGCTTATCTCTCTACCTGCACATGCACATATATATGTATGTATACATATCTATGCCACACGTACAGGGAGAGTCATCTACTATATCTACGTACTTGTCTGCAATTTCTACGGACAACAGCGGGGCGTCCTTGGCAGTATAAACATGTATAACTACCCAGTGCACACGACTTTACACATCCTTGTTAAGTGCACATACCTTCCCAGTCTGAATAGACACACGTTATGTTCATCAGCCATACAGAGAATGAGGGAAGTCGTCATGTGTCTGCGCACCTTTTGGACGAAGCACCGGCCCACCCCGTCTTCTCATATTGCTGTTGTTCGGACGGTTCGCAGATCTCCCAACTATATCTTCACTGACATGCGCACACTGTTAGTGTTTCACTCTCTTGGTGCTGCCGTCATACACGTCTTAGTACTCCTCTTTCTCTACTAGGCTGCTGCATGGGAGAAGAAGCTTGCTACACTTTGTCTTCAGCGCTGCCATGGCCCCTGTTTTTGTTGCTGTGTACTGGTGCGTTTGTTCTTCTTGTGTCTCTGCTGCGGACGTCGATCTGAATTACATCCGCCGCTCCCTTTTCGTCACCGCTGTACTGCTTTCTCTTTCCTCCGACTTACGGCTGCTGCCCTCTAACACGGATATTGTGTATGGCTGCCGCTACTGGCGCGGCCGCTGCTCTTGACAGCTGCTGCTCCTCACTGCTGCTGCTAGCCACACTGCAGGCTGCTATAGACGGGTCGCCTCTCCCGTGTGCTTCAGTTGTACCACCGACAAGCTCTCTCACAGTTGCTGACCGTACAGCAGCTGCATCCAGAGCAACAAGTTAAGCGCAGCGGTGCTGCCGCTGGCACTTCTTCGCTTACGTGTCGCTGCTACAGCTGCAGTTTGTACCGCTGCTTCTCCGGATGCTGCTGTTGTTCACGAGTCGCAGGCACCAGACAGCCCGACCAGTAGTGGTCTTTCAAGCCACGTGCTGTCTATGCAAGGCAAGGAATCCGTTATGCTGTTTCCGACGTTAGACGAGCCGCGCCGTTCGTGCTGCTCCATCGGCCGTGACACTCTGCTGCAAGCCCTCTCTTCCTCTATCTCGTTTTACTTTACTTCCCTCATGCGGGCCAGCTGCAGCCGGCAGTTGCTGCTGCTCGTGTCTCTCGTGGGGATGCTGCAGCAGCAGAAAAACTGAGCCTCTGGTGCTGCTTCTCGGACACTTCCGTCGCTCTCTTGCTGCACCAGTGTAGTGAGTGTCTGGTGCTGCAACCTTTGCATCAACGCCACTGCTACCACTGCTGCTGCCAGTGCAGCTGTCGCTGGTTCTCCTGCTCCTGCTGCTTTAAGACGGTACATTTCGCAGGACGACCTTCTCTGCACAAGCCGGGAGTCGTGTATTCTTCTGCTCTCAGACTCTCGCCATACGTCTGTGGCTGCAGCGGGCGTACCGTCTACATCTTTGCGTAGTTTTGCACGTGTGTTGCACTGTTCTTTCCTTAACCAAGAGACAACTGAACCTATAGGCCTCCAGGCAGATTTATATACACATTACGCATGTATAACTCTCGAGCGCGCGCCCCGCAGTGAGGCCGTGTGCCACGCAGCTCTTATTTGCTGCCGCAGGAGCAGAACACAGAACTATGTGGGCAAATGTACGTGTGCATATGTACATATATTCACGCATGTCGCTCTACAGTAGCTCTGCTGTGGCTTTCAGCAGTTAGCGAGACACGCTCTGCAGACTGCAGCCGCTTCTGTGTATTCGGTGCAGCAGCAGCGAGCTCCAACTCAACACCCCCAAGCGAGGGAACCGTTTGCTGGTGTCCTGTTCTTGCGTCCACATTATACTCATGAAGCCATCAGCAGCAGCAGATACGCTGGCCAAGACGGCGGCAGCAACGGTGCCTCTGTCTTTACAACGCGTCTCCTCAGTAACCCAGCATCTCACGCCTGTATATTAGCACGACCGGATTGTTGGCCGTATTCTTAAAAAGGCTCCGTGACGACACCTATTGAGCACTTCAGCGTGAGGAGGGCAGCAGCCCTAGGAGGAAGCCTTGTCGTTTGTATTCAGGGCGGTCCTCCTTTGGTTCCTGCGCTCCGCACTACTATCTGCAATCAACATGGTGCATTCACAAGGACAGCTTAAGTAGCAGCGGCAACAGAGGTGTTCAACAACCGGAAACGAAGGAGAGGAATGCAGCAGCAGACAACACCGCCTCAACGGCAGGTCCCGTGCAGCTGTACGGCCAGCAACCGATCCGGCAGTAGCAGCCGCAGCAGTAGAAGCGGTGCAGACCCCGTAATAAAAGCAGCGGCAACAGCAGGAGTAACATCGTGGGCAGCTGCAGTGGCAACAGACACAGCACGAGCCCGAGCATGACTGGACGAGCAGAAGGTGGATACAGCAGAGAGCGGCGCCCAGAGCCCCACGTCGGCAACAGCAGTAGCGGCAGCAGCATGCCCTCTCATCCATAGAAGTAAGAAAGCGCAGAAGGAGCTACCACCAGCGGCAAGCAGAAGCAGCAGCAGCAGCAAAGCATCTTGCAGATGAATACCAGCAAGCTGGAGAGCAGTCCGACTACGAGGGGGCAGAAACACCAGAACGGGGCAGAAGGCAGCGCACTTGGAGAATGCAGCAGCAACGGGTGGCTGCTGTCAGCACGAGCAGGGGAAACGGACAACAGAAGCAGCCGTCGATGAATAACATTGAACAGCCCACCGAGTAAAGGACGTCACAGTACGGTTGTAAATGCAACGGCGTGGTACCGGATAGTAGGAAGCACCAACAGCAGCTGCTGCTACACCGTAGTGAAGCAGATCAGTGCCAGCAGCATAAAAGTAGACGCGTGAACACGAGGAGCAGAAGGAGTGTGCGAATCACCTACAGCAACATCATGCAGAGCATCGACACCTGCAGCAACTGGACTGCGAAGCGTAGCAGTGCCAAGAGGAGGCCAAGATCAGCAGTGCCACGGCCAGCAGCGCCACCCGCAGCAGTGCCAAGCGCAGCAGAGCCAGCGGCAGCAGAGCGAGGGGCAGCAGAGTCAGGGGCAGCAGAGCCAAAGAAAGCAGGGCCAAAGGCAGGAGGGCCAAAGGCAGGAGGGCCAAAGGCAGGAGGGCCAAAGGCAGGAGGGCCAAAGGCAGGAGGGCCAAAGGCAGGAGGGCCAAAGGCAGGAGGGCCAAAGGCAGGAGGGCCACAGGCAGGAGGGCCAAAGGCAGGAGGGCCAAAGGCAGGAGGGGAAAAGCAGCAGGGCCAAGGGAAGCAGGGCCACGGGCGGCAGGGCCAAGGGCAGCAGTGCCAGGGGCAGCAGAGCCAAAGGCAGCCGAGGCAAAGGCAGCCGAGCCAAGGGCAGCCGAGCCAAAGGCGGCCGAGCCAAGGGCAGCCGAGCCAAAGGCAGCCGAGCCAAGGGCAGCCGAGCCAAAGGCAGCCGAGCCAAAGGCAGCAGAGCCAAAGGCAGCGTGGCCAATGGCAGCAGGACCAAGAATCGCGGCAACAGCAGCAGCAGCAGCTGCAGCTGCACGGACGCAGCCAGCATCGGTAGCGAGGCCAGCAAGCGTAGGGCCGGCATAGGGCCGGCCGTTGATTAGAGGGGAAGCACTGGTGACTAACTACGTCCTACAGGAGTAAGCCTGCTGCGACTCGTGTGCGAAGCAGCAGCAGCAGCAGCATTACAGCTGGAAATTCAGCGGTAGAGGAGAGGCAGCAGCCATTACTGGTCGCGTCGCCGTCCTCGCTGCACCGCGAAGAGCTGGCCTCGTTTCACCCCGTGTGATGCTCACGCTGTACCCACCAGTACCAGCGGCAAACGGAGCAGCAGACGCCGACGCAGCAGCAAGACCGACTCGCGCGGCAGCAGAAAAGCAGCTGCACTGATACACGTCGCAGGAGACACAGCGTAGCAGCAGTCGCAGCAACAGAGAGCACAAGCGGAGGAAGAGAGCACCGGAGTTTGTAACAGCGGCTGCAGCCGCTCTGGCTGATGGACCAGCCGCCGTGCAGGAGGAGGAGCTCCATGATAATGCACGCAAGTCGGCGTGGCCGCAGCCGCACGAGAGCTGCGCGGCAGCAGAGGCGAAGGGGAGGGAACAGCAAAAGCAGCAGCTCTCCGGGCAGCAGCAGCAGTTGCCGCCCGATCGCCACTGCCCACCTGTTTTGAACACCCAGCACAACACAAGCGAACCACCAGCAGCCGCGAAGGAGAACGAGGAGAGAAGGAGCTGCTTACCCTCTAGCAGCCACACACTACCAGAGAAGAACACGGCGGAGAAGGTGGCAGCAGCAGCGCTACCACTCCCCGCCAGCCCTATAGACGGGCTGTAGGAGGAGCAGCAGCAACAGCTGACGGACTGTAGATAGGAGGAGTGGCACCGCACAGCACACAACAGCTCACTGCAGGAGCGGCAGCAGGCGGAGCAGCGGCACGGCGCGCAATGCGGCCCTGTTGTGTGTATACATTAGATGCGGGAATGCTGGTAGATTGTTGCAGTGCTGTTGCCGGAACGGCTGCCGCACAGCCGTTTCTGCCACGCTGTTGCTGCTGTGTGCCGCACAGGAACTGATGGATGATCGGTTGGTTGCCCTGGGCGTTGCCTCCTCTTGCTCGAGCGGGGTGGCGCGCGCGGCTCCCGCCGATCTTGAAGGATGTATATATGTTCTCTCTTCCGCACTGCTGCTCGTTGCGCGTTCTGTGCTGCTGCTGCCGCTGCCCCGCTGGGAGTTGTTGCTGGTAGAGCAGCAGCAGATGTTTCGCGGCAGCAGTGCAGCAGCTTGTTCTGTAGCGACACAGGGCAATCGACGGGTTTCCTTGTGCCATTTTCGCATGCACTTCTTCTTTCTCGGGTTGCGTGACTTTCCTCCTCGCTTTTACTCCCCACCCGGTGTTTATTGTAGCCGTGGCACCACAAAGGAGCAGCCGCAGCTGCAGGGGAGCCCCAGCAGCGAGGTTCGCAGCAGCACCACACCGCAACAACAACAGCAGCGAACGGACCTGCAGCAGCGCAAGCGGTCGTTGCCCCTCGCTTCTCTGTATAAATCTTCCTCTCTGTGTAGACCTAGTCGTCGCTCCTTCTTGATTTTCCCCTTCCCCGCTGCCGCTGCCCTCGTCCGTCCGCGCTGGGTACGAGCAGCTTCGTCACCGACGACAGTTTGCCGCAGCCCCACTTTCCACGGCGCCGAGAAGAAGAAGAAACAGCAACAGCAGCGGTGTGACAGGTGCGTGACCGAGCTTTCCGCCGAAGAACAGCAGCCGCAGCGGTAGCAGCAGCAGCAGTTCCAGCAGCAGCAGTCCCAGCAGCAGCAGCCGCAGCAGCAAAAGCAAACACCCGCAGCGGCAGGGAAGCTGCAGAGCACAGCTGCCTGACAACAGAACCGGCCCTCCCTATGATCATCACGTGGGGGGCTTGCCTGCGGATGCGTATCTACATTTACATCTGTCTATCTCTGCGTACGTGCGTGCTGTTTTATATGTAGACGCGCTTGTCGAACTGTAACTACAGACACCTCTTGTGAATTACCGGCGTTGATCATTTGTAAATACACTGCGCCACGACACAGGGACGCACGCGTATATTTTGTCTGACTCTCAAGACACAGCCTGCGGTTCCCCGCCATGCTGCCGCTGGGTCCACCACACTATACTGTCACTCGTGCTGCTGCAGCCGTTCTTGTCCCTTCTTCGTCTCTTTCCTGCGTCGACTGTTGACCGCCGCTGTTGCTGCTCTCTTTTCGTAGCTGCTCCGGCTGCTGGGTTGCTGCTCGTCCTGCTCCGGCTGCTGCGGCTGCTCTTCTTCTTCCGTAGCTGTGCTGGTTGTTGCAGGTGCTGCTTTTCTCGTAGCTGCTGTGGCTGTGGCCAGTCTTCTCTTCACACGTCGCTGCGGCTGCTGCTGCGGCGCCAGCTGCAGCGTTGCTGGGTGGCCAAGGGAGGAGGCACGGCCTCCGCCCGGTCTGCTGCTGCTGCTGACCTCCTCTCTCTCTCCGTAGTAGCGCCGGGTGTACGTGCGATGGTGCTGCGTCTTTCCTGCCAGTGCCTTTGCAACTTTTCTCGAGCGAGGGAAAGCACGCGCCTTGCTTCTTTTTATTGTCGCTAATTTCCGTGAAGAATCTCTCCTAGGAGTGCAGGGCGTTATCACTGAGCTCATGAAGGGGAATTACCAAATGTAGTTCTATCAGCAGGTCTCTGTGTGTGGGTGCGCGCTTGCAACAAAATTTCCTCTGCAGCTCGCACACGCACACCAGGAGGGACAGCGCCGGTGCAGCAGCAGCAGTGACAGCACCAGCAGCAGCAGTGGCAGGAGAGGGCAGCAGTGGCGTAGAGCAAGCGTTTCTGCTGTCGAGCGAGGCAACTAACTTCTTCTTAGCGCCGCCTTTGACGTTCTTCTGAACTCTGAAATACCGGAAGAGAGGACGGTGGAAGAAGAATTACTTCCTGCCAGCAGATTCACCAATCACTTCTGAAATTAAGAACACCTACGCTGTGTTTGATTCGTAGAAATGTCTGTATATGTGCATCTTCATTATACCCACATGATATGTGTGCGTATGCGTGTGTACATATGTGTATATATATAAATGCATGTGACTTTGTGTGTATATATATAAACGCATGCAAGCATGTACATGTATATATATGTATATGGATATCCCTGTATATATGTATATATATGTCTGCACGTGTCTTGAATAGAGAGATAGACACGAAGTCGTACTTGATGTACGTAAAGATAGAAGCATCTTCACAGGACTGGTAACAAACATACTTGCGTGTACGCATATATATATATATATATACGTGTACTTCGTACTACACACTCGTAGGTACGCATGCATATAGTTGCTTATGGGTACGTGTACGTACATGTGGCGGAGAGGCAGCAAAGCCACTTCGGAGCTCCTTTTTTTTGGCCGCCAATAAAATTGCATGCCTGCACGTGTATATATATTTGCCTGCTGGTGTGGCGGTTATCGCGACGCACGCAGCCACTTCACAGGTCGTCTCTCTGCTCTCTCTGGGGCGAGGAACATCTTCTATCGAGCCGCGGTCGTATATCTCCAGGGGGACACATGTGTGTACTCAAGCTCACCCTCTACCGTATATATATATATCTGCGTGTGCTGGTGGCACCCCCCCTCCCTCTCTCATATATATATATATATGTATACAGCGTCGCGGAAGTAGAGAAGTTCTTATGTGTATGTGTGATTTGAAAGGTATGCATATACGCACACAGGCACTATCTCTCTCTCTATATGTAGCCGCAACGGTACAACACTTTTAGGGCGATTAGGTATATTTGTACTTCAAGTAGTATGCGGATACGCACACACACGGACAGCATCTTTCTCTCTACGTATACATATGTATGTACGTGTGTGTAGCTATATATGGATGTACACACAAAGCTACAACACACAGTGTATATATGTATGCTATTCGAAAGGTGTGCCTATACGCGCAGACACAGGCAATATCTCTCTCTATGTATATGTATATACATATGTATATGCATGTATAATTGTGCATATATTCATATGTAGACGGGTCGGTACAAGGCTTCCAGTGTGTGTATGTGTATATAGACGGTATGCAGATACTCCCGCTGTCTCTCTCTCGCTGTGGAGATGTCCACACACAAGGGTACAGCAGGGGAAATATGGGTGTATATAGGTGGGTGATTCGGAAGGTGTGCGTATAGCGGGCAGTAGGGCCGATGCATGCAGAGGAGTATATACGACTTGCGCGAGGGGGGTCACGTTGTCGCCGATGCATGCGCAGGGAGAGACGCGTAGTCGGAGAAGAGGGGCGTCGGAAACACCGAGCTTTGCTGCAGCAGCGGCAGCAGGTCGGTGGAGTGCGTTCGCGCGAGGTGGGGTGTCTGTACACCCCCCCGTTCGGCGCGTGTGCTGCACTTCTCTTCAGCCACGTGTCGCGTCCCCTGCACGTTTCGCCTTCCGTCTTCCCGCCTCCCGTTGCTGTCTGTGTCTGCGGTTGTGGACGTGGCCCTCTCTCAGTTGTTTTAGTGAAGACGGCGGGTCAGGCGTCCGCATGCAAAGCAGCACACCCCACGTTCGTAGGAGCTCCGCTGTGCAGGTGGTCCCGCGTGGCTTTTCTGCTTGGTGTTTGAACTTGTCTGGGGACGTCTGCGACTTTCTGTGTGTATGTGTGTGTATATTATGTGTGCGGCTGCTTCTTCTCTCGGGAAAAGGGTGCACCACTCGTGTGTATGTAAACGTGCAGAGGATAGAAACGTATAGAGAGAGAATCGTGGAAGGATTCGGGGGAGAGTAGAGAAGAGATTTTTCCGCGGTCTCGCTGCGGTCTGAGCCGCTGCTGCGGCCCCACACATGCGTGCAGGAAGTGTTCTTGCTGCTGTTGCTTAGCCTGCTGCTTTTGCCTTCTCCCTCGTCTGCTGTGACTGGCCCTGCTCCCCTGCTGCTGCTCCTGCGGCTGCTCCGCCCCCTCATACGTGGAGGAAGTCTTCTTGCTGTTGTTGCTTAGGCTGCTGCTTTTGCCTTCTCCCTCGTCTGCTCTGACTGGCCCTGCTCCCCTGCTGCTGCTCCTGCGGCTGCTCCGCCCCCTTATACGTGGAGGAAGTCTTCTTGCTGCTGTTGCTTAGGCTGCTGCTTTTGCCTTCTCCCTCGTCTGCTGTGACTGGCCCTGCTCCCC
>KL647289.1:8610098-8704665 GCA_000727475.1 Sarcocystis neurona | reverse complement strand
TACTCGTGCTGCTCCTCCTGCTGCAGCCGGGGCGTGTGACTGGCGCGTCTTGCTGCAGGGCTGGCGCTGGTGCACTAGTTGCACCCGCTGGAGCTGCCGTGGCGCCCAGTCTGGCTGCGACTCTCTGGCTGCTGCTGCTGCGACGAGGGGGAAGCTGTTGCTGCTGCCGCCAGTCACGGGGTTCTTGGCTGTTTCCCCGCGTCTGCTGCTGTGTTCCTCCGAATGGCCCCGTGCTGCAGCCTGCGGCTCGTGTCGTGTTCTTTCACAGATGCGAGCGGCGCGCTGCCGCTGCGGTGCTGCTGCTCCTTGTTGCTTTCTGTCTCTAAACTACTGTTGATGCCCCTGTTGTCGCTGGTGTAGCTGCTGCTGTGTTGCATATGGTGCTGCTGCTGCTCATGCGGCTGCTGTTGCTTTGTTGCTGTGGTTTCTGCGCTGCTGCTCCTGTTGCTGTCGCGGCCCTGCTGCGCCTGCGCCTAGTCGCCCGTCGTAGTCGCTGCCGCTCCGGAGATGTGCCCCTTCAAGACTGCTGCTGTTGCTGCTGCGGTTGCCGCTGCTGCGTCCTCGATTGCTTTGCAGCCCGCGCGCGGAGGATAGCATCGTCGAGGCATTGATGCTGGGGTGCAGCTCCTCGTCTTCACACTGCATCGTGCGCCCGACACCTGCTGTTGGAGCGTCAGCACACAGGAGCAGCAGTAGCAGCCGCAGCAGCAACTCCGTTGCGACGCGTCCGGAGAAGCGCAGCAGGCGCAGCAGCCGAGCGTCTTCGCAGCGTGCGGAAAGCAGGAGCGGCGGCAGCAGCACCCGCCACAGCGCCGGCAACAGCAGCATCAGCAGCAGCATCGCAGCAGGCAGCAGAGCAACAAACAGCAAACAAAATGGAGAGAAAGCTTGCGGATCGCCGTTCAAACTTCAAGAAGAACTTTGATGACCCGCGGAGGAAACGCGAGGATCTGCAGGTACACTGTGTGTGTGTGTTCTTCTTTTCCCTGCTGCTGCTGCTGCTCTCGCCGCTCGTCACCGAACGCGCGGCGCTGCTGCTGCATGTCTCGCCACCTCGAGCCATATGCAGCACGCCGCACTACTGCAGGAGGAGCAGCAGCAGCAGCGACTACCGCAGCTTCTGTACATTGCGTGCGACCCCTCGGGTGCCGAGCGCTGTCTGTACAAGAGTCCAGAACGTTGCCGGTGCTGGGTTCACAGCAGCTGCGCCGCACGAATGAGTCTGTGTGCGCTGCTGCACTTCCTTCTCGTCCACCAGCCGCCCCCACGTCTTTTGACGAGGTGTACGTACACCGCGGCGCCTCTGTGCGGTGTGCTGCGCTGGTTTCTCACGCGAGTGCCCAGGTGCATCTTCGTAGATTCCCACTGCCCGCATCTCTCTATATTGGCCGCACCTGTAATATCCCCGCTGCCTTCCTCTCCCCTACATATACACGTATATGTGTATGTACGTGGATTCCGTGTATCTGTTCGTATTGACGACGCGGGATGCAGTGCATGCGCATGTAAGGAAGGGGGTGGCACATCACGCACGATCAAAGATACAGGACGTGTAAATGTCTGTGTAAATACGTTGAAGCATATATTTGCGTAGTACATACGTGTATATACGTATGTACAGGATACACGTATGCATATATATGTACAGGATATATATATATATATGTGCATGTATGTATGTACAGGATGTATATATATGTATATGTATACATATATGTACGAATATGTATACATATATATGTGTATATGTATATGTGTATATGTATACGTGTATATATATACATATATAGAACATGCGTGCCCGTGTGTGTACAGACAATGCTACGGTGTATAGACGCCACAAGTTTGTGGGGTGGACATACAGGACACGTGTGTGGGGTGGCCACGCACGGAAGGGAGGAGAGCTGCGAGTTTTCTGAGGTGTCCGTGAGCAGCTTTGATTCTGCGGTGTCTGTAGACCGCGCATTTTGAAGGCGTGTTGGACAGCTCGGTCCTTCTCCGGGGTCGGCTGGTAGTGTATGGACATCAGAACCGGTGTGGGGTGTACGGACACCGGCACTGCTGTGGGGCGTATGGACCCGGACACGCTGTGTGGTCTACGGACACCGCAGTTACTGTCAGGTGTATGGACACCAGAATTGCTCTGGGGTGTATGGACACCGGAACTGCTGTGGGGTGTATGGACACCGGAACTGCTGTGGGGTGTATGGACACCGGAACCGCTTTGTGGTGTATGGGCACCGGACATGCTGTGGGGTGTACGGACACCGGAATTGTTGTGGGGTGTCTGTGCCACGTATTGCAGCTGCAGATTCGGAAGACGCACCGCGAGCAGAATTTGGCAAAGAAACGTTTGGAGGCGTTCGAGCCGCAGCAGCAGCAAGATGCGGCACCATTTCTCGGCGCGACCAGCGGGATGGGCGCAGAGGGTTTTATGGGCAGCAGCAGTAGCAGCAGCAATGCGGTGACGGTGACAGGAGGCTTGCTAGGTGCTGCAGCGCCTGCGGCGGCAGGAGGAGCAGGGGAAGGGGGGGGGGAAATGACGGTGGCAGGGGAGGGGCTGCAGCCGCAGCAGGTGGTGATGGGCAGTGGGGAGAACGCGGCGTGCGCAGCAGCGGGTGCAACAGCTGATATGAACAGCAGCAGTGAGGACGGACAGCAGCAGCAAGTCGCAGAGCAACAAGGCAGCAGTATTGCGGCAGGAGGAGCAGCAGCAGGGAAAAAATATGTATTCAAAGGCAGCGAGCTACCAGAGATGATGAGAATGTTGAGAAGCGACAATCCTGAAGAAGTGTTCAAAGCGACAGAGCTGTTCCGCCGGGCCCTCAGTATCGAGTCCAAGCCGCCTATTCAAGAGGTTATCGACGCAGGTGAGAAGAAGCTGCTGCATCGCGTAGGGACCCGGCAGCGAGAGCAGCAGCAGCAGGACACCGCTGCGAACGCCAGGAGGCGCTGCAGCGGCCCAACAAAAGATCGCCGGATGTGCCGGCAGCCCCGACAACTTCAGCAGCAGGTTGGAGAACTGCAACACTCCAGCAGCAGCAGGAGAAAGAGGAGGGCAGAAACACAACAGCAGGAGGAAACGAAGGAGAAGCATATTGATATAGGACGGCCAGCAGCAGCAGGAAGGATAGGGGCAGCAGTCGCACATTGGTAGGGCAGGCATCCGCAACTGCAGCAGCAGAGCAAGTGGGATAGCCGCAACGGCAAAGAAGCAGTGGCAGCAGCAGCAGCGTTAGAAGATTGAAGCGCAGCAGCGGAGAAAGGGCAACCTCACCAAGAAAAGCGGGAAAGATTCAGCAGCTGTAGCACAAGAGGACGGTGGCCGCAAGTGTAACTCCAAGTTACAGCAGCAGAGGAAGTGGCGGCAGCCGGAGGAGGAAAGGCGGGCTGCAGCCGCAGGTGATGGTGAAAGGGAGCCGAAGCAGCAGTGACAGCAGAGCAGAGACTCCGGCAGCAAGCGAAGCGGGAGCGGCGGGCCGAAGGTGACGACAGCAGTTGCAGCAGCGGCAGGACCAGCGGGCGAAGTGAAGTGCAGCTGGGGACAGCGTCACCAGCCAGATGCCGTGGGGTCCGCCGGTGCAGTCTGTTTCTATGTCTCGAGTACACTTCAAGAAGCAGCAGCATTCCTCGCAGACGACTCTCCAGGTGCTGCTGCTGCTGTTTTTGGCTGGGACCCGTTGTGGTGGTCGTATGGTTCCGGGCACCAATGCTGCTGCCTCGGAGGACACCGGGGCTGCGTTGCACAGCTGCTGCGGGTCGCGGTCTGCTGTCCATGGGGTCGGACAGTTCCCAGGCGCTGCTGCTGCATGTTTTAGTGCGGCGTGTGCTCGTGTGTTGCTGTAGCTACGGTGCTTCCGTGGCTGCCGCGACGTGGCGCATGCTCCGCACGCATAGTAGCTGCCAAACCCACAGAGCTGCTGCATTCCCGCTGCCGCAGCAAGACTGCGAGGTCCTTCGTCGCCGCCGCCGCTGCTCGTTCTTATGCGTTAGTGCGGCTGCTGCTCGTGCAGCTCTGTTGCAGTGACTGCTGGTCTGCTGCTGCCGTTGCTCGGACACGACGCTGCTGCTGACGTGCGGTTTCTGCTGCGCTGCGGTCGCTGCGTTGCGAACCGCTGCCGCTGCTCTGTTGCTGCTGCTGCAGACGGAGAAGCGACCGTCCGGACAGCCGCGCGTCTTTTCTTCTCGTTTTCCTCTGCTGCTGCTGCTGTGGCTGCCTTTTTGTTGTGTATGCGTCTGCTCCAGTTCTGCTGCTGCTGTTGCGACCCCTGGGGTAGCAGCGGCGAGACGCGTTGCTGCTGTTGCTGTGGGGTGATGGTGGGTGCTGCTGCCGCAGGGGCCGTGCCGCTCTTCGTGCGGTCGCTCGAATGCGAGAACCGCCCGCGGCTCCAGTTCGAAGCTGCTTGGGCATTAACAAATATAGCCTCAGGCACCCAGGAGCAGACCCAGGTATACCCATTTATACATCTATATACATATATATATACATGGAAAACACCAGGTATGCACATTTGTCTACATATATATACATATATAGATATAATACATATATATATATATATATGTGGGAAATACTAGGTCTGTGTGTGGCTGTTCGTCAGTCTCGATCTATCTGTCTTGCGTCTACCCTTCCGTAGGAGCAGAACCAGGTATACATACAATATATATATATATGTGTATGGGAGACACTGCGTCCGTGTGTGAATATTGATCAGTCTTGGTGTATTTCTGTGTCGCGCATGTCCTCGTTCTCGGCAGTAACGTCGGGAAGGTGCAGGAACAGATACGAGTGTGCGTATATACCGGCGGTTCCACGTCACTGCGCGTCTGCTGCTGGTGTGGAGGACTGCGCCGAGGGGAGGTCATTCTTCTCCTCTTCTCGCGCCCGTCGTTGCGTAGTGGCTCGCAGTCTTTTTACTGGGGAAATATTTGTGTGGAAGAGAAACTCTGCAGAGCCCGTCGCTGCGCCTCCAGGAAGTCCTGCTGGCTGCATGCGCCCCCTGCGGAGGAGCTGCCTCTCTTTCGTAGCTCAGTGTCCACTCCGTCTGTACGTGTGTCTCGTGGACATTTCATCTGCATGCTTCTATACATATATGTCTTTGTAGGGGGACACGCAGGCCCCACCAGTGTGTGGTCGTACGCGAATATATTACTGTATACATGCATGTGGGCGCCATACATATATGTGTACTTAGTAGGACGACAAATGTATGCATCATTTTGATGCATGCATCTCTATCTCTGAGTGTGTATACACCTACGTAGTCCACACATATATATGTGCATGCATCTCTGTATGTATGTATGTGTGTGGCTGCCTACATCGTCTCTTTCTGTACAAATGCATAGCGATGCATGCACCTCTATCATCTCTGTGTGTGTATACACCTACGTAGTCCACATATATATATATATATATGCATGCATCTCTTTATCTGTCCGTGTGCGTGCTTGCCCCCGTCGTGTGGACGTGTGTGTCCACGACGTTGGGCAGAGACGTGTTGGTGGCCGCCCCGCACGTGTGTGTGTCATATAATAGGCGGGTGGGTGTGTGTGCTGCCTGCGGACGTGAGAGATGGCGCAGTCAATCGTGTGGGGCAGCTCTTCCTCAGGGGAGCCGGAGGTTCAGGCCGGGTTCCTGCGCAGCTGCTCTGGGGGGGGACTCGTCTGTGTGGCCGCAGCCCATGGATGCGTATATCTTCTATACGTGCGTATATAGGTGTGTGTGAGATGGAGGTGACCAACGGGTTTGCTCTGGCGCACGGCGACCTGGTGAAGTTGCTGCTGCTGTTGCGGTGTCGCGCGGAGGCTGCTCTTGGCTGGTGCTGCTGTTCTGCTGTCGCCGGCTCTCTCCGCACTGTTCCTGCTGGTCCGCTCTGGACGTGTCGCTGCGGTGCCGCTGCTGCTGCTGCGCGGCTGGCAGCGCTGCTGCGTCGTGTCGTCGCAGCACGCCCCGCCTCTCTCGCCTGCTCTTGTGTGTTCTTGCTCCCGTTGCTGCTGCCGCGCCACTTTCGTGTGCTGCTGCTGGTGCTGCTGCTGCTGCGCGTAGGTGGTCATCGAGCATGGGGCAGTGCCCGTGTTCGTGAAGCTGCTCGAATCCCCGACGGACGACGTACGCGAGCAGGCGGTCTGGGCGCTGGGAAATATTGCGGGAGATTCTCCTCAGTGTCGTAACCTTGTCCTCGAAGCAGGTATTCTTCTTCTCTACAAACGCCCTCTCTTCTCACCACCGTACTTACATGTTTCCCGGGGGATACGGGGGTCTATCTGACGACATAGGTACATATATTCATCTTGGGACGCCTCAAGACTCACACTGTGTAAATACAAGTATTTATATACGGCTGTGTGTGTGCATGTGTGCGTCAACGTCATTAGGTGGACAGATATCTCTGTGTCTACCGATATATATATGTATAGGGGGAGTGAGATAGTAGGGGGTAGCAGGCGGTGGCAGCAGCAGCAGCAGCCATTGCCTCGGTACAGAGGTCTGTGTGCTGAAACCTAGTCGCAAGACTGACGGGATCGCCTTCCTCCCTGTAGACATATACATAAGTATGTATGTGAATATATATCTATTCTCCACATATACACGTATGCATGCGGTTTCCTCCCAGTTTGTGTCTTTGTGTAGCACCACCCTACATATATACATATCTACGTAAATGCCGGCCGACTTTCCCATCGGTGAAGTGGTGCACTTGTGTGTATACACGTATATATATATGAATATCGACCGGTCTCTACCCATGAATTGAGCCACCTGTATACATACATATATATGTAACTGCCCACTTGTGTGGGTGTGGTGTACGTGTCTATGTACCTCTCTCTTGCTGCAAGGCGTCAAAGAAGCAGAGAAGACTCTACCTGCAGACATCTGTGAAGTGTTCAGAACGATGTTTTGGTGTGTTCGTATGTATGAAGTGGCTGCCCGCACGTTGTGTCTCTCCTCTGACGTTCCTTCTTTTTCATGTTGCGGTGTCACGTGCATGCGTTGGGTGTTGACTGCTGGGTGGGTGCATGCGTTCTCGACGTCACACGCCCCGTAGCTGCGCATGCGTGAGAAGAGGCGAGTTCGCTGAAATCGGAGGAATGCGTTCCTTTCGCGCACGTCCGTCGAAACGGCCGATGTCCACGTCGACCCACGCCTGGCCGCATGCATGCATGCGCTATGGGGGGGGGGACAGGTGTATGGACGCCTTGCAGAACACGACCCCCCCACCCTCTTGGGCTGGTGAAGAGGAGGGCCACAAAGTGAACAACTCGCACAGGCATAAAACTGCGCGCGCACGCCTACCTAAACAGTTGACCGCTTTCTCTCATTTCCTGCCTCGGGTTCAATATCCACGGGTGTGTGCTCGGCGCTCCTTGGTGTAACTTATATATATCTCCGACTCTGTCTCGCAGCTGTCTACTCGGCGCTCCTTCGTGTAATATATATATATATATATGTCTGTCTCAGCTGTCCACTCGGCGTTCCTTGGTGTCATATATATATATATAGGTATTTGTCTCTGTCTCTCTATAAATGAGATGAATGAAGAATGTGGAGATACATATATGAAGTGACAGCAGCGTCAGCAGCAGACGCAGGGACCTAAAAGATGAAGAGAGATATATTAGAAAAGAAGTGTCTTTGTGTGAACACGTGGATGTGTTTGCGTGTGTGTGTGTGCGTATATTTATATATGTATAGGTGGGTGGATGTATGTTATAGAGACAGGAGGAGCAGCAGCAACAGCAGCACATACATGAAGGGGAAGAGAGGACGGAAGGAGTGAAGGAGACACACGTGTGCGTGTGCCCGGGGGACCTGTTTAGAAGCGTCTCAGCAGCAGTTTTGCTTGTCTCTGTGTCTTTCGCTGTCGATTGCGTCTCTCGCTGCAACGAGTAAGTTGAGGTAGTAGCTCTTAGAGAGATCGACGGCGCCGAGAACAGCAACTCGATCCTGAGTAGCAACAGCAGAAACAGCAGTGGCAGCCCCAGCAACGGCAACAGCAGCAGCAGCGGCAACAGCAGCAGCGGCGGCAACAGCAGCAGCAACAGCAGCAACAGCGGCAACAGCAGCAGCAACGGCAGCACCAGCAGCAGCAACAGCAGCAACAGCGGCAACAGCAGCAGCAACAGCAGCACCAGCAGCAGCAACAGCAGCACCAGCAGCAGCAAGAGAAGAAAGCGTTGGGGAGGTGTTAAGAGCAGAGAGCAGAAGTGGCACTCCAAGGCGTCGAGAGTTTTTCCCGCGTCCCAAAATCAGCAGCGCAGGAGAAAGAGCTTCAGCAGCTGACACAGTACAAAAAATAGCATGAGACAGAGGAGTAAGTGCGGCGCAAGCACCAGCAACAGCAACATATAGGGCAGCGACAGCAACAAATATAGTGTGGAACGAGGCGGCAGCCACAGCAGCAACAAGCGACTACACGCGGCAGCAACAGCGTCACATACAACAGCAGCAGCAAGAGAGGTCCACAGCGGCAGCAGCGACAGATGGAGTTGCCGCAGAAGCGTCAGTTGCCGCATCCACGTGTGTGAAGGTGGTGGGATTGAGCAGCGTCTGTCAAGCACGGTGGTGCTGCCGTTGCGGTGCCGTGATCGCGCTGCGTCGCGTCGCTGCCTTGCCAGTGGTGCTGCTGCTGCTGCTTCCTTGCTGCTGCGGCGGCGGTTTCTCCGCGCCGACGGCTGGTGTGCTGCTGCTGGTGCTGCGCGCCGTGCTTCGCGATTTTCGGGAGGGGTGCTCTCTGTGGCCTCTTCGGCAACACAGCAGGCCATGCTGTGGCAGCACAGAGACGGCGGGGTGTCAGAATAGCGCTGCTGCTGCTGCTGAGCCCCGCGTGTGACCCTGCTGCTTCATTTCGCGCTGCTGCTGCTGCTGCCGCTCCCTCTCCTCCTTTCCCTTCTCCGTCCCCAACAGCAGCGACTCTCTTTCACAACGCTGCGGTGCCGATGCGTGTGCGGGTTCCGCCGCCCGTCCTGTTGCTGTTCTGCCACTGCTGCTTAGGGGATGTTTGATTGCCGCTGCTGCTGGGTTTTTCTTCTGCTGCTGCTTCTACAGGGGCGCTGTCTCCGCTGCTAAAGCAGCTGAACGATCCCGAGGTGAAGTACACGATGAAGCGCAATGCGACCTGGACGCTGTAAGTTCCCTTCTGTTCCCTTCCGCTGCTTCTCGTGCGACCGCTGCTGCTGCTGCTGAAAAATCGCAGCTGATCCTTCAGCGTCTTGCTGCTAGCTACCGTGGCGTCCGGTGCTCTACAGCAGATGATGCTGCTGCTGCTGCTCCTACGACTTCTGTTGTTGTTCCTGCCACTGTGTCGACTGCTGCAACTCTGCCGCGGCTGTTCTTGCTATTACTGTATGGCAGTGAGAGGTCCCGACGGACCGAATAAACCTTTTACTTATATACGTCCTGCGGGAAGGACGTGCCTCTTGTGTGTACACACAGCGCTGCTGCTGCTGCTCTGGCTGCAGTCTTGACAGCAGTGTTCTTCACGCGTCGTCGGAGAGAAGTCTGCTGCAGCTGCTGCTGCCGTGGGATGAGAGAGAGGAACAGCTGCTGGGGCCTGAGCCGCCGCACCACCTGCTGCTTTTCTTGTAGCTGTGTGCACCACGCGGCGTCTGCGGGTGTCTCGCTCCTGCTGGCCGGCCTGATGCTGCTGCTGTTTGCCTACATGCGGCGAGTGTTATATGCGTAGTACTGCTGCCGCTGCCCGACGTTTCTTGCAGCTGCGCGGTGTGACGCTGCTGCGTGTGTGGGCCGTGTGGCTGCTGGACTTTTGCATGCTGCTGATGCGTCACGTGCCGCCCGTGGATCTTCCCTGCGTGCTGCTGCTGTGGTGTGACGTGATATTGCCGCGACTGTTTTGCATCGTTGATGCTTTTTGTACTGCAGCTGTCACCTTGTCGCATGCGTGCAGCTGCTGGAAGTTGCAACTGCAGCCTTGCGGACGCGCTGCCGCCATTACTATTCTGCATGCGGACTGCTGCTATGACTGTTTTTTGCATGCGCATGCGGATGTTGGTATCGTTTTGCGTGCATCCTGCTGCTGACTTTTCTGCGTGCGTAGTGCTGCGGTTGTTTTTTAATGCGCACGCGAATGCTGTTGTCATTTTGCGTGCATCCTGCTGCGGTGACTCTTCTGCATGCATAGAGCTGCTGCTGCTGTCTTCCTGTGCGTGCGTGACGCAGATCAAATCTTTGCCGAGGGAAGCCGCAGCCGCCTTTCGAATGGGTGGAGCCGGCGTTGAGTACCCTGTCGCTTCTCATCTATTCCTCAGACGTGGAGGTAATCTTTCTTCAGTATTCCTTCATTTCTTTCGTTGCGTCAACCTGCTGCTGCAGACTTTTCTCTGGCATCATCTTGCTGCTGCCGCATTCTCCTCAAGACACGCCCCTACGTAACAGCATGCATTCCAGCAGCCTCCATCAGTGTATCTATGTATATATGCATATATATGTGTACATATCCCTATATACGGGTGAGTGTGTGGGGGAAGTCTGGGAGTATTGGGGCGTACGCATGTCGTCCGCTCTCGTCTTTTCCTCGCCGCCGGCGCCTGACTTCCCCTTTGCTTCCTTTTCTCCACATTCGCCTTCCTGCTTGTTCTCGTCCTCTAGAAGAAATGCTGCAGCACGTGTATTTCCTGCGTCTCTGAGCGTCTGCGTTCTCCTGCAAGTCTCGCTGCTTTGTCACTGCCTTCCCGATGTGCGGGGAAGCAGTCGCATCTTCTTCCTGCTGCTGCTGTGTCGCCAATCCGTCTCCCATTCTTTTTTCTTCCACTGCGGTGTTTCTGATGCTGCGGCGCTTCCGCTGCTGCGGTGCGTCTGCCGCTGCGCCGCCTCGTCTCTACGTTTGACGCCCACACAAGCGATACAGCCTGCAGCCCCGCATGCCAGGATGAGCTTTAACAGTGTCTCGTCCGCTTCAGATGTATATATACGCATGCATCTGCTCACCTAAACGCCGTCTTGTCTACGTGGCAGTGGCCACCTCGCCTTCTCGGACCTGCTGCTGCTCGCGTGGTGCTCGCTGCGGTAGCTGTCGAGGCGCCGGTGCCTCTGCTGCCGGGGCGCCCGTGGTGTTGTGACAGCGGCTGATCCTGTTGCAGACGCTGCTGCTGCAGTTGCTGTCTTATACTGCTGCTGCTGCTGCCTTTTCGTCTCGTAATAAAACCCTGCTGCCGCTGTTGCTGCCGAAGCCGGAAGGAACGCTGTGGGACATCTCTGCCGGGCTCGTCGAGGAGGGGCTCCGCCACTGCTGCTGCAGGCTGTGCTGCGAGGAGGGGTAGACGCTGCTACTGCTACTGCTGCTGCTGCAGCTGCTGCTGTTCCTGTGGCCGCAGCTGCTGCCACCGGTGCTTCTGCTGCAGTGCCTGAAGCCGGGCCGTTTCTGCTGCAGTGCCTGAAGCCGGGCCGTTTCTGCTGCTGTGCCGCTGCTGCCGCTGCATGCGCTTCTGCTGCAGGTGGTCACGGACGCCTGCTGGGCACTGTCATATCTTTCCGACGGCCCGAACGACCGGATCGACGCCATCTTAGAAGCTGGTGGGTTTGCTTCCTCCTTAGATTCTCTCTTTTCTGCCCTCGAATGCCACCCGTTCCTTCCGAGTCCTCCTCACTACGCTCTGTCGTTTAGAGCTCGCGTTCTTCCCGCGCGTGTTCGTCGCTCTCTTCGTCGCTGGTTTTCTTTTTCGTCCCCCTCCTTGGCGTTTCTCGTATGAATTTGTTTCCGGTCGTCCAAGTACTGTACATCCGACTGGCTACATACGCGTGCCTGTATAAACATATATGTATATATATATAGATATATATATATATATCTATATGTATGTATACGTATGTGAACACGTGTGTGTGTGTATGTATATACCAGTGTACTGATAATGAACTACGGACGAATTTTCTGTGGCTGCAGCGGTGAGTCGTCGTTTGGTGGAGCTGCTGGGCCACTCGTCGCCGCTCGTGCAGACCCCCGCGCTTCGAACCGTCGGAAATATCGTTACAGGTAAGTGTACACACGTGCGTGCACCAGCACCAGCGAGGGCAGCAACCGGTGCAGCAGCAGCAGCAGGCGCGACGACAGCTAGGCAGCAGGCGCGATGGCAGCTACGCAGCAGGCGCGATAGCAGCTACGCAGCAGGGGCGACGGCAGCTATGCAGCAGGCGCGATGGCAGCTACGCAGCAGGGGCGACGGCAGCTATGCAGTAGCGGCGAGGGCAGCTACGCAGTAGCGGCTGCAGCAGATCCAGCAGAAGCAGCAGTGTATGTGCGCAGCAAAAGCTATGAGGTAGCCTCACAACAGCAGCAGCTGGGTCGCAGCTGATCAGCTCGTGTGGGAGCAGCAGCACAGCAGACGCAGCAAGGGCTGCTGCAGCACGTTGCTGTACAGCAGAAGCAGCAGCAGCGCGAGACCCACGAGCGGCAGCGACCCAGCGGGAGCGTTAGCTGGCCGACAGTATCAGCAGTCGCGCACCTCCCAGGGCCGCGGGCTGCTGCACCAAGGAGGAGCCGCTCTGCGAACGATGGGATGACACAGCAGCAGGGGAGAAATTGACAGGACCAAGCTGACGTTGCTTGGCGCTGAACGCCAAGACAAGCACACAACAGCAGCAGAGGGATCGTTGGCCTCCGCTTGCTCTTTATGGACCACGTTGCAGCAGCACATGTGCTTCTTTTTCTGCTTCTCTCTCTATGTCCGTACACACGTCTGTGTATGGGTGCTTGCGGGGAACGCTGTGCGTATATATGTGTATGTATACGTGTGCGTGAATGCTTCTCTGCTTCGATGCGTATATGTAGGCAGAAGGGTGTGTCTACGTACGTAAACATATACGGGAGTGTGTCGTCGTGGTACACACATAGATGTAGAGAGATCTATCTACCTGTCTATATATATATATATATCTATATGTTGGCGAGTGACGGGCTGGACGTGTCCTGCGTTATACGAGGAAGAAGCTGAGAGCAGATGCAGGAGAAATTCCTGCGTACGCAGTTGGTGAAGTACCAGGATGCCCACAGCACGTTTTTTCGGATGAGTTTCTCCTGGTGCTGCTGCTGCGTCAGTTCTGCTGCGGGTACTGCTGCTTGAGTGATACTGCTGCTGCTGCTTGCCTGGTACTGCTGCCTGAGGAGGAGTGGCGCGGCTGCTGGAGTGGTGGTGCTGCTGCGTGAGTGTTGATGCTGCAGTTTTTTGCTGCGATGTGGTAGCCGGAGTGTGGCACGTGGGAGGAACGCGTTGTGCACCTGCTGCTTATGCCCCGGTACTCCTGCTGCGTTGCTGATCTTGCTGTGTCCGGCTGCAACCTTGCTGCTGCTGCGGCTTCGTCTTCTTTTTCTTCGTATGCCGGTTCTGGTCGTCTTGGTTGAGCAGCGCTCCTGCCGTTGCTGCTGCTGCTACAGTCGATATACGGAAGAGATGGAGAAACTGCTCCTACACAATTCCTGCTGCCGCGCTGAGGTGTGTGCCGGTGCTGCTGCTGCTGCGCTGCAGGGGACGATCGACAGACCGAAGTAGTAATTCAGTGCGGGGCTGTGCCTGCGCTGCTGAAGCTTCTTTCTTCCCCTAAGAAAGGGATTCAGAAGGAAGCCTGCTGGACGGTTTCCAATATCACGGCAGGTCAGCAGCCACGCAGCAGCACCAGCAGAACACAACAGAACGGACACAAAGCGGCAGCAGAGCAAAACAGACGCACACGCACAGAGCAGCAGCAGCAGCAGCAGGCAGACACACGCGGCAGCAGCAGAACAGACAGCAGGAGCGGCAGAACTGACACACAGCAGCAGCAACAGAACAGAGACGCAGCACAGCAGAACAGAGAGCGGCAAGAGCAACCTTACGGGGAGGCAGCAGTAACAACAGAACAGCGCGCAGAAGAAACAGCAGGAAGAGAGACAGGCAGCAGCAGAACAGACACACTTTTCACCGCAGGAACAACAGAGGGAGACAAGAGCAGCAGAGACGCACAGCGGCAGCAGTCGAGCAGCAGCAACAGCGCAGCACCCGGAGGGTAGCGGCAACCCAGTGAGCAGCAGCCGCGAGAGGAAGAGAGGGAACAGGCGGCAGCAGCATGAAGAGAAGGGGCGGCAACAGCAGTAGCACAGCAGCAACGTGGTCGGATGTACGTAGACTAGGGCGTATAGGAAGAGTACAACACAAGGACACAGGAGAAAAAGCTCGTTTCAGGAGTTGCGACGACGTTTCGCGTAGCGACGCTGCCTCCCTACGTACGCGTCTACGTAATACGCATACGTTTATGTACATATGATAGAGGGACAGCGTTAGTCAGAAGAAGGAGGGGCACGTGTGCGTCAAAAGTCTTCATATAAATATACACACGAGAGAGAAAGAGAAGCCGTTTTACAAGTCGTATGTAGAAAGGAAGAGATATAGGTAGATACATAGATGCAGATATATATATATGGATGTATACAGATAGATACAGGTAGATACAGACAGATAAAAGTGTGCGTATATGTATGGTATGTATGTAGATAATAACTGTAGATGGGTAGGTAGAGAGAGAAGCCCTTCTACAAGTCGTTTATAGGTAGATAGAGATCCGCGTACAGACACATGCAGATGTAGAGACATATATAGGTGTAGATAGATAATGCAGGCAGATTCACGTAGTTGGGCAGATAGCTCCCTTCTCACAGGTAGGAGTTTCCTAGTGCGTCGTAGACGTGTATATGTGTATAGGTGGCACTGGCGCATGCGTATGTGTGGGTGTATGTATGTTCTCTCCGTCCTGCGCATCTTCAAGGACGCGGCAGCAAGAGGGGCTGCGCATGCAGCATTCCCCGAGACAGCTGCACGTAGGATGAAAGGCAGCACGAGTGGAAGTTCACTTCTTCCACGAGACAAATTGTAGCCTTTTCCGTCTGTTTTCATCGACAGTCAGTTCTCCGTGTCTCCGTGTGGTCCCCTCTGTCCCTCCGTCTCGTGTCTACTTTGGGATGCAGTATTCGTGTCTACTTTGCAGTCCGCTCCTCTTCTGTCTCCATTTGCTGCCCGCTCGCCGCCGCCTTTTCCGTGTCTCGTCTCTTCCCCCCCCTCTCGATAGGTCTTCGCCTTCCCCGGTTTCCCCCGACCGCCCCGCACGTTTTTTTTCTCTGCAGTTTTTTTCTCCTCTTCTGCTGCTCTTCTTCCGCCTTCGTCGCTCCGGTCTCCTCCGTCTCCTTCCCGGTGGTGCTCGAAAGACTCTCCGTCTCCTCCCGCACGTTTTTCTCCCCCCCCTCGTTCTCCTCCTCCTCCTCGGCCTCGTGCGGTTCCTCTCGTGTGTGCTGCTCGTCCACGTCGTTATTGCAGGTGGTGGCGGCTGCGACGTGTTGTGCGGCGTGGTGTTGCGCGGTGATGTTGCGGCGTGTTGTTGCGGCGTGGTGTTGCGGCGTCGGCGCCGGCTGCGTGTCCTTTTTCTGACGGAAAGTGTCGCTGCATGCGTGTGGGGGGGGATTTGCTGCTGCAGGCAACAGGGACCAGATTCAGCGCGTGCTGGACGAAGGGCTGCTGCCACGTCTCATCGAGCTGCTGAAGTGGGGCGACTTCGACGTGCGACGGGAAGCTGCCTGGGCAGTGAGCAATGCGGCTTCGGGGGGCAACGACCAGCAGGTGGAGTCCCTGGTCCTCTGCGGCTGCATCGGGCCGCTGTGTGAACTGCTGAAAACGGCAGATGTGAAGATCGTCTCGGTGGCCCTCGAGGCGCTGGAGAACGTTCTTCGCGTCGGGAAGGTCAAGATGGAGAATCTGCAGCTCCGCGAGAATCCCTACTGCAGATTAATCGAAGAAGTTAATGGCTTGACGGTGCTCGAGAAGCTCCAGGACGCTGCCAACCAAGAGATCTACGACAAGGTGGGGTTCCGCGGCCGCGCGCGTTCTGCCTCAGCAGCAGCGCGACTTTCTCCGCGTCCTCCTTTTCTTCTGCTCGTCGTCTTATTCGTGTAGAAACTCTTCGCGTCATCGTCTCTCTTCGAAACGCGCCTCGCCATTTCTTCCTCCTTCTGAATGTTCTCGTCCGCCCGACGGCTGATGAACACAGCAGGAATCCTGCGACGACCGCGCGCCTCTCTTGTAGCCGCACATCACCACGTACATATATTCGTGTAGAGGATCGTATACGCCGACGACCCTTCCTTGTACAACAGGAAGACTGCGAGGCCCCTTTCTAAGAGCCACACGTCATAAAGTCGGAGTATACATATATATATATATATATGTGTAGTCCCACTTTGTCTAGTACAGCAGGAATATTGGTAGTAACCTCTCTAATAGCCGCACATGACAACTACGTACATACGTCATACATGTATACATATATATATATATATGTGTGTATGTACATGTATATATATATATATGTATGCGGGCCAAGTGTATGGAAGTGACAACGACAGTACTGCGGAAGCCGGTGCGTTAGAGACGTGAAGAGGAAACGTCCAATGCAGCGACACATGTATATATATATGTGTATACATGTTTATGTATGTATGTATGCATATACGCTTATATACATATATATATAAAGAAATGACGGCGGGAGTGTAGCGGATGCGCGTGCGCTAGAGGCGTGAAGAGGATACGTCATACGCAGCGGACCACGCGTATGTATATAGAGAGAGGTGCACGTACTGGTGTGTCGTGCGGTCTCACTATAACGTGACGTTTCGTTGCGGATACTTTTCTTTTCCTTTCAGGCATGGAGAATCATATGCACATATTTTCCACATGAAGAAGTTGATGAGGGGAATGATATCGACGTGGACCCTGCAGCAGGTCTCGGGCCGAGCAGCAACGCATTCGAAGCGGATGCCCCGTTGCAGCAGCAAGTATTTGGAGCAGCAGCCCCGCAGGGCGGGTTCAATTTCGGCGAGTAGCTGCTTGCGGCAGCAGAAACAAGAGTCGTATTTTCTTCCTACACGCCTACTACTCCTACTACTACGAGTCCTCCTAGTTGACGAAGGTGTCGCTGTCCTGCTGCTGGTACAGGAGGGGCTGCTGGTGCTGTTGGGGCTGCTGCAAAACAAGTACCGCTGCTGCTGCTGCCGTGGCTGTTGCAGGAGGAGCAGTGTTGCTGAAACTGGGAAAGGCTGCTTCTGTTCTTCGTCTGCCTGCCGCGGGAGCACTGCTGCTGTTGTTTCTCTGCCGAGGAAAAACCTCGGCTGCCGCAACACGACGACGCTGCTGTTGCTATGGCCGCTGCAGAAGCACCACTGCTGCTGCTGTTTCTCTTGCAGGAGGAGCGCCGGTACTGCAACAGGGAAGAGATCGCTGCTACTGCAGCAGCAAGAAGAGGGCAAAAGCTCGGGCAGCAGAGGAATAGCAGCGCTGCTGCTGGTGCTGCTCTCCTCAACTCGAGAAGAGGGGACATGTGGCTGCAGCGGTGACAGGAAAGCCGCGCAGAGCTGCTGCTCTGCGTTGCTGCCGCGCTTCGTCAGTTGTCCTGTCACCAGCGTCTGCTGTTCTGCTCCGCTTCTGCCGTCGCGCGCCGATTTTTCTTTCTGCTGCCGTCCTGCTGCTGCTTTCTTGTTATTCACGTTCACGTTTGCAGTCACTGGTCTTCTGCCGCTGTCTTTCCTGAGAAGTGGCAGCTCGTGCGACTGCTGGGGCCTTCTTCTTCTCCTGTGTTCTTGTCTGTCTCGGCTGCTGCTGTTGGTTTGCTTCTGCTGCCGCGTCTCCCGTTCACCGTCGCGTCTGCCTTTCACTGTCGCGTCTCCCTTTTTCACTGTGGCGTGTGCCTTTCGTTGTCGCCTCTTCTTTTGCTGTCACTTCACCGGTCTGCCGCTGTTTTTTATTCTACTTGCTTCCGCTGACGTGCACTGCGTCGCAGTAGAGATGGTGGTGTTCCGTCTCCGCTGCTTCCTCACTTCTCCTGCTGTCGCACGGTGCTGTGGCAGGGTCGGTGAATTTCTGCTGCTTCAGCCGTCTCGCCTGCGTCTGTCCCCGCTCGTGCTTCCTTGTTGCTGCCGCAGTTCGTCGGCTGTTAGTCGGCGACTCCTTGCTCCACGGCCTTTCCTTTTTCTTCGCCTGCACTGGTGACGTTGCTCTCTGTTGCTGTCGCTACTTCACGGCTGCTGCCGTCGCTGTGACGCTGGCGCTGTAAAGCTACTGCTGCTCGTCTTGCTGCTCTGTCGCTCCTGCTTCACCGGTACTGCTGCTGTTCCGCCGTAACCATTTGCGCCACGTGGAAGGTAAAGAGACGTGTAGATAATAGGGATGCGGGGAGGATAGACTGCTGCTCTCCGTGATACTTCGTTGCCTGCGTATCAGTCTCCCGTTCTATCTGTGTCTTATATGTGTCTGCGTGTGTTTACATTATTTTGTAAGTGTTATGTGCATGCCTCTAGTGACTGCTGTTGTAGACGCAACTTTGCTCCTACGTACGTCACAGAAAATTCAGGGAAGACGCGTGTGTATCGGTGGTGCGTGTGTTCTTCTGCCTGTAAGCATTTGTACGCAGAAAGAGAAGTGTATAGAGACGTACATGTGTATATATGTTCTGTCTAGGCATCTGTACGCAGAAGTAGATGTATACACAGCCGTGCGTGCATATATATATATATATATATGGATATCAGTGCTCTGCCTAATGTGTGCGTGTCACGTACGTTCACGTATGTGTGTATAAATACAAGCATATGTGTGTATATATTTTGAAGTATGCTTCATTAGTGTTTGGGAGAGGGCTGCGCGGCGAAGAAGCCTTCGCAGCGCGGGCAGAAGCGCAGCGGTGAAGTGGCAGGATGTTAGTAATCTTTCTGTTTGTAACTCAGTAGAAGAGTAAGAGTTTTGGCAAACGGGAGAACAAATCCGTGCGCGTGTATGTATATGTGTATATGTATAGGTGTATGTATATATAGATATGTGTATGGACACTGATGTACTGAGGAGAACGTACGCGTAACAGCGTCTATTAGGTGGCTTCTGCTGCCAGGAGGTGCGAGTGCGGAATGCGCAGAGCCGCGCGGCAGCGTTGCTGGGCGTGCAAAAACTTGTGGAAAAAAGGAGTGATTTGCTTTCTGCTGCTGCCGCACAGGCATGAGGAGTCCTGGGGCAGTGGCTATAGTGTGAAACAACTGCGTTGTTGTCGGCATTGTTAGTAACTGCTGCGGCTCCGGCGCGTATGCAGTGTAATACTCCGGTACTGTGACAACGTCCGGAGTTAAAAAACGATCCTGCGAAGGAGGTGCAGCTGCTGCCGTCAGCGCAGCAGCAAAGCATCCGCACACACGATCACCAACGACGACAGTGTCACAGCAGCGCAGCGAAAACTACTTTTAGACAACGAGTGCTGCGACCGTAACAGGAGCAGTAGACACACGAACAGCAGCTGCTGTGGTCACAGCGACAGCCCAAGGCTTGCAGGACCCAGGGCGCCACAACACGAAAGCGAGACACTCCACTGCAGAAGCAGCATCTATTGCAAGAACAGGATTTTCTGGATGACAGAAGCCTCGCCGAGGCGGCTGAAAACGCCTGCCTTAACTTTGCTTGTGGAGTAGCGCACTACCTGCCGAAGGGCCTGCTGTGTGGGTACTCGGTCGCTGTTGCCTCTGCGCCGGATGGCGCTGCTGCTGGTACAACGGCAGCGTGCGCCTGACCTTGCATACTGACGGTGCTGCTGCTCAGGACGCAGCCCTTGTTCCTCGCCATGTTGGCTACGCGGTCGTAGCTGCCGCTGGTGGTGCGGTTAGTCGTCGAAATGGTGCACTGATGAAGAACGGATCAGCAAAGGGAAGCAGATGCGCTCATCACATCTACCTCGCGGTCGAAGCGCGACAGTACATGTGTTCCATTCCTCGCGTCGCATTCTATACGCCCTGTGCGATTCTGCTTACTTGTTCCGAATGAAAAGTTACATCGATATATGCATGCACATTTCTACGAGGACATTCATGAACAAGCGAAGTCCACGGCGGCTATGAACAACGCACTGCGTGCACATACGCAGCTACCTCGATATAACCTATGTGTGTGTCTATGTATTCAGAAAATGAATACAGAGAATCTGAAAATAGTTTTAGAGGCACTGGCGTATTACTGCGGTTGTGGCGACAGTGAGAGGGCAGGAATAGCATTGCGACACAGGAGTACGTCTAGTATACGCGTTCAAGCGTGTATATGAAAGCACATGTGTACAGCATCCAAGTGCCTGAAAGACGAGTGTAGCGTGCCTCTCGTCTCAAGCGTTGCTCGCGCACTGTTCGAGAAGTTTGGTCCTGGAGAGATCAACGCAGTACTGCACTAAATCATCCCACTTGCTTTCTTACATGAGTGAGACATGTTTACACGCGTGGCTGCATCTGCGCTGCCGTCTGTATCTTTCCGAAGGGATCGGTTAGTCACACGCGGAGGCCCCGTTCCTAAAACCGAGAAAATTTATGCATGAATACGTATACCGTATACATGCCCACGTGTGACAGATCGCAGGGGGGTCTGTACACACGCGTGAACAGGAAGAGTATCGTTCCCTGTTAGCGACCGAAACACCATAATCTCGTGTATGGAGCGCGTTCATGCATGCGTATATATCAACATACGTACATGCGTATGCATCTGCCTGCAGCACACGTTTCAGTTGTCTCTGTACAGGAACAACGTGGTCCCTTAAAAGGTACACGATTGTGTGGATGCACGTGGGGGGAACACTCGACTGCGTATATGAAACTGTCTAGTGAAGTGTTTGTACCCACATACGGATGCAATTATCGCTGCGGGTCGCCCTGCACCCATCCCAGAGTACCCTCCTCTACTCCTGTTGCGGTTTGCTTAGCAGCAACAAGATGAAAGAAGCTGCAGTTCCGGCTGCTGGACTATTTCGTCCTCCAATGCCTGCAGATGCCCCACCGCAGGCATCGAACAGGTACAGTCTACCATATTTATGCACATAGTAGCAGAACGTGCAATTACATATATGACGAGATCCACCTGCGAGTGTGCTGACGTGTGCAGACCTGAAAATTGGAATTCAAAAAATTTTTAGGTACATGCGACTTTTTTACAACCAATTGCTCTTTTCGATTAGAGTCTCCTTTTTCTGGTTACACTGACTTTCGGAGGACGGAAGCGGGTTTCTCCCGCACCTGCTTCGTGTAGCCTTTATTGAACATCCCTCAAAGGGTAACCGCGGGCCCTATGTATCCAGTTCGAAGCCGATTAATGTCTTGTTGTGGGGTATGCTGGCTCCGGGAGTTAAACGCATAGGTGTGTACACATATGTGCATATATACAATTTGTGTGTATTCGCCTATGTGCACGTAGAAACGCTTCAGTGTGTGTTCTGGACGCAGGCCCGTGTCCTGGTATCTCCGGGCTCCTACGTTTCTCCTCGCGTCTACACCTGCGTGTTTCGTGCACTTACTACCTAGTTGTGCGATCCGAATTCTTGTGTACACTTCTTTCTTCCTCCGTGCTATCCGACGGTGGTAGCAAGCTAGACAAGTGTAAACCCGGCAGTACCAACCTCGGTCTTTTAGGCAGATGCATGCTCACTGATATAGGAGGAATGACGGCAGACCTGGGGTTTTCAGAATTGAACAATTTTAGCAACTGCTGGTTCATCAGTATTTTAGTCATAGCGTCCGCTAATCCGTTGAAAGGCTTTTCGGCAAGCTCCTCCTGTTGCCGCTCTTCTTGCTGCTCCTCCCATTGTTGTTGCTGCTGGCGCTGCCGTCGTGATTGCCCTTGCCTGGGTGCAGCAGCGTATTTCGCACCGGGACCTGGGCTTCCCAATGTGTTATCGAGAAGGTGCGCCAGACTGTTGCCTGTGCTAGAAAGCCGCTTTACGTATTGCCATCCTTTTCTGACTTTATCTATAAGGTCTGCTTGAATCTCTCCTGCTGTCCACTCAGCATTGCCCTCAAGCGTCTGAAGGCCTTCACTATTTCTTTTTCTGGAGACCTCGCACTCGCAGAGCGCAGCAGCACTAAAGGCGGGCACTGGCAACAACGCAGAGTATTTGTCGAGTGCCGCGGTTTCTGTATGTGTAATGTTGCACGTGCTGTTGTGGTAAGGCGTTGAGGCACAGAGCATGTTGCTACGAGAGACAAACACTGCCCTGCATTCTTGCCGAGGGGAATTCTGCAGAAATAAATGTTGCTGTTTCTGCTTCCAGTCAGGCCCTGCTGCCGCTGCCGGCACGCAGCACGTCATGCCCTTATTTGCGCAGCTCACTCTCGGCTGACCAAGCCTTTTCGGCACTCGAGGGGAGCGGAAACCGACAGCTGTCAGCTTTCCTTCTTCGACCAATCCCTCGTACACACGCAGCAGCTTACCGAGCTGCATTGCATCCATAGATTCATCAGCGACGGAAATACTGATATCCAACATTTCAAACAAGCGCCGAGCAATGCGGTAGAGTTCACGCAGGAGTGGCATCACGTACTCACCATTTGAAGATTCCTCCTGATGGGCATTCACCTGAAGCAAGGCTCCCACCTGGTCTGCCATAGTTGCAGCATGTGACAACAAACTTCCTATTCCCCGTCCTTGCTGCTGCACCTGCTTGTCTTCATCCTGCACCTTAGCCTCCTGCTCTCCGTCACCGCGCTGCTGCTGCTGCAGCAAGGAACGGGCGCGTTCAGCCGCATTCAGGGCTGCTATAACGATTGAAATATTGTTGACATTCAAAGCATGCTGCAGCTGCGAGCCTGTACTGCTGCTACTGCTGCCGGTGTTGAAATTCTCGGACTCGTTAAGGGCCGCTCGCACCAATGTCTGCAAACGTTCTGCCTTGTGCGCTGCGGCTGTAAGAGCAGCCACAGCAGCAGCCTTCCAGTCCCCAATGGGGCTATGTTTTTCCGTGTTCGACTCATTGTCATCGTGTTCTGCACTGACTGAAGCATCTTCGGAAGCAAAAGCCCTACGTGCGAAAGAAGACGATGGAAAAGTCAAGCTGGGGTTGAGAGACTGAATGTTGCTAGACACAGATTCTCTCAGGTGTTTGCCGGTGTCTATTGCGTGATCCACTGCTGCGGACCAATTCGCAATCTCCTCGACAGCTTTGACGGCTGAGTGCAGCTTGTCCCAGCTGTCCCTGCTCCTGCGGTCATCAGCCGGCTTCGCCGCAGGCAACCCGAAGGAACTGAGGTCCACAGCTTCTATTGCCTCCTGCAGATCTCTGCTGGCAGTCAAAACTTCGATAATTGCGCCAGTAGCATCTACAGCATGGGCAAAGCTGCTGCCCAATCCTCCACCCTCTCGCAATGTATTGAGTGTCACAGCCGGTTCACGTTTCTTGCGCCTGCGGCTGCTGCTGTTGCGACCAGGACTGCTCGGATGCGCCTTTTTCTGTGCTAAGGCAGTAGATGAGTTCACCGCAGGCGCGATGCCTATGCTTCTTTTGAAGATCTGCTCCAGATTCCACGGTGTAGAGAATAAAGTCCAAAAGGGAAGCTGCAGTCCTTTCGCTCCCCCCGCGCTGCTAGTGCTGCTGTCGCCCCTTTTGCTGCTAATAGCGATGTGCTTGTCGGGATCGTCCTCATTGTTTGTGGTGGTTTGCGTTGGGGGATTGCTACTCGTATGTCGAGCAGGCGTGTTGCTGCTGGTGTTTCCAGTAGGCGTGTTGCCGGTGGTACGCCGGATACTCGTGTCGCTGCTGCTACCTCGAGCAGATGTGTTGCTGTTGTTTCTGGTATTTTTCGCTGTCGTGTTGGTGTTGTTCGCCGTGCTTCGAGGTGGTACGCCTGCGTTGTAGTTGCCGGTGACTCGGCTGCTGTTGTCGTTTCTCCTTTTGTAACCGCTGCCGGAGACAGGCAAGCTGTTGCTATCGAAATCAACGTTCCTTCCGAACGGTGCGGGAGAAACAGGCGGATCCATATATGATATGTTATCCCGCGGTGTAACCTCTTCCTGAGGCTCGAGTCGTTCTGTCTCTTTTTCACGCTTTCTTCCTCCCAGAGGCATGAGCGTCTTGCCCCTTGTTCCTATACTAGGTGGTGGTAGGCTGCTACTGTTATTCCCGCTTTTGTTGCTACTGCTGTAGGTATCGATGTTGCTGCTGCCGCTATTGCTGCTGCTGTTCGGATCCCCCTTGCTGCCGCTTCTGCTGTCTCCGCTGCTGCTGTCTCCTTCTTTAATCTTGTCGTGCAAGCGATTCCAGTTGTTTTCAAACTCTAGCTTCGGCGAGGTCAGGTGCGCCTTCGTCACCTGCAAATCAGCTGCGGCTACAGCGCTTGTTTCTTTTTCGGATGAATGCTTGAACTGCCGCTCGCTGACGGGGTTTGGTGCACGGGTTGTTTGATCCACAGGTCTCGACCCTGCGTGAATCGTTTGTGGTAAATTACCATGTATTTCAGACTTTTCCAGAGATCGTCCAGCACTACTCGGCTTTGCATCAGGTGCTTTCGGTTGCTGCTCCTCTTGTTTTGCATCAGGTACTGTCATTTGCTTCTCCTGCTGTTTTACCTCGTTTTCATAGGCAGACGCGGAGGTTACTGACTGCTGCTGTTGCTGCTGATCCTCGCTCTTGCTGTTGCTGGACTTGAGAAGTTCACCAATATTGCTGACGTGGAAGAATACATCTCCATACCTCGGGAGGGGAGAGGGAGACAACAGAGACGTACGTCGTGGTCGTTTCTTTCCGAAGTTTCTTGCGCCTCCAAGTGAGTAGTCTACGACGTCAGAAAATAAGTCAGGCACTCCGCCCGCTGCAGGTGTAGCCATTGTTGTCTGCTGTACTTGCGCTTCCCCCTGACTCGTCATACTTGCGTTTTTTTCTCCCTGAACCAGGTAGTATGTCTCTGCTTCGTTTTCGGTTGCGTCAGGTGTCTCATTCACTGCCGGACGTCCCTTCTTAGGGCGGCGACGACTCAAGAAGCCGACTTCTTCAGCCTCGTCTTCTCCATCATCGTTGAATAGACGTCGGGGAATAAGCTCCGATACGGCCTGTAGCATGCGGCCATAAAAACCACAGGAATGCGCTACCGAGCAGCTCGCGGGAGCCAATAGGTGGTCCGTCGCTGTTGACGGTGTGGAGTCAGTGTCGTTGGCTTTAAGGGATAAGCCCTTTTCAGGTACTACGGAACTCTCCAGCTCCCTGCGCTGGGGTATAAAGAAATCGTAGACTGCTTGAAGTAGGCGTCGAGAACTGAGGGGAGAATGTTCAAACGAAGATTGACTGGAAGTAGGTGGCTCGTCCGTGTGTGGGTAGGCACCCCCACCACCATCAACGGCAGCACTACCAAAGAGGGTAGGTAATAGGGCAGGAAAATCAGGGAGCCCGTAGAAAAACGCACTAGGAGTGTAAGGCAAGCGTGTGGAAGCATGTTCGTTTTCTTCCAAAGTATGACTCACAGGCGGAGCGTCAGGCCTGTGACTGCGGCCAAGTCCTGACATTCCATCTGCCTGATCTACTATCCTTTCAGCGTAACACCGACCATAGCGTGACTTCCAGGGACAAACGTCTGTCCATGTAGCCAAAGCCACAGCAACAATAGTGAAGAAGTACCGCCTTTGCAACAAACGAAGTAAGTAGCAAAATGGGAAGAGCCTGCCGGTTTTATCCATCTTGCCGCCTGCCGTCGCCATTTTGGGCTTGCGTGCATGAACACGAGTGAGTTTTTGCAGGTTCGAATTCTTCACACACAGGAAGATATGCACAGGTACTTCTGCACGAGGACTGCGCGAGTGTAAGCAGCACCAGTAGGTCCTGAATCTATAAAAAGATAGGTACAGGGATACATATTGTAGAGTTGTACGCATGAGTACGCGGATACTAAATTCTTCAGGTGGCGCTTGAGGTCCTTTAACGTCGCAACTTCGGGGGCAGGTCACCGACGCAGGATGGAATATCGTAGGTTAACAACTGTAGACGTCTACCCAATAATTTCGTGAAGAGGCGGTATCTGCCGCTCCACGCGTCTCTCCTCATGTGTGGACATTCAATATCATTCCGTTTTCACCTCTGTCAGCTGAGAGAGTTCTTCGAGTAAAAATCACTTTCTACGACGTTCTGCGGAGCAGGAGACTCGGTCGTCAAGAGGAGGGCTTCCTCCGCAGTCCGAAAAGCACCTGTACTCTCGTGTTGCTCCTCCTTGTCAGTCTTTAGACTTGTACCGAGAGTGCTGGAAGTGACGGCACCCAACAAGAATTAAAGTCAGCGCCTAACTCTTTGTCACGTCGGTGTGATTCATCCAAGAGGCGGCTCTGCATCATGCGCGTACAGACGCTGTTGCACACTTCAAAAAGCTATTTAGTGTCCAGCCGTTTCAGGGAGAGCATGTTGTAATGCCTCTGAAAGAAAACGTAGAATGCTGTATGCAACCGCATGCTCGAACCGCGAGTTTCGCAAGTACATTATGTGTTACGTAGCAATCACAGACGACGTTTTTTTGGAACGTCCCTGTGAACACCACCGTTTGCAGGTCGTCTCGTGCAAAGCTGCCGGGACAGAAAACGTTTCCACTTTCTACTCACCATCACCAAGTTGGGGCTCGTTCATTAACTCTCTGCGCATTAGTTAGGTGCTGCGTCATCTGAACACTGAATTCCACTTTTTCGGCATTCAACCCCTTTCCACTTTAAAGTGTGCCACCACTGTAGGGCAAACTACGAAAGACATAACGGCAAACCACGAAGGCCGTTTTGCTTTACTGTTTAGACACGCAGGAATAGAAGGACGAGTCAATGCGGTCATCTACCCTCAAGAACCTGCGATGTGTTCTTGATCCGACGATAACCGAGTTAAGACACTGAAGGAGACGGAGCGTGGACCAGGTCTTTTAAAACAGAGCACTCCTTGGTGCCCTTACAACAGAAAGGAGACTAGAGACCTAAAAAATATCGTCACCTACAAACCAGTTTTCCACAAAAATATGCAGCTGATTTCCTGAGTGGCGGTCATAGACAGACCCATATATGAAAATATAATGAGACACGAGCCCACACGTATATGTACATATGTACACAGCTGATTATGTCGTGCTCAGAGCTCGTTCCAAGCGCAGATCCTGACTGATCTGGCCGTCCCTTGGAAAGTTGGAGGCTTCGTCCTTACTCTGAATGCGTCGAGCAAGTCTACGCATATCGACCTTTACACCGTATATCTTTCACAGTTCATGAGGGTGCTGACAAGGGGCGCAATAGGAGGACGTGCTTTAAGCGCCGAAAGAGCACAAGGGTCTTAGTAGTCGTTGGAGCAAGCTGAAAGAACACGCGAAAAGGAGAAGTCTCTTTCCGTCTATCACAACAAATCTTGACTTAAACATCTATTCAACCTCTTAATTTGGAGGCGAACCGGAAACCGAAAACGGGGGAACGATAAACAAAAACATACATTCGGACTACATCTTATGAAAGGTGTACAGATGTAGTTTGCAACGTGTGCTACAACAAACAAGAATCATTGTACCTAGTGCTGAAAAGGCAGCGACAGCAGCAGCAGCGGCGGTAGAACGGGGTGATGCTCATTCGCAATCACCAGCTGCATTGCTCACTACGTGCTGCACACTACCAAACAAAGTGTACCGTGACGAAGCTTGCTCCCAAGCTCATTTCGGCCAGCAAGTGCTCGCCTTCTCTCGGCACGAAAAAAACGCACACAATTCCGTTAACTGTAGTCTCTTCGGAAAAAAGGCGGTACCTACAACCGGATGCACGCTGGCGCGTAAACGTTGCAAAAGGTGCTACAAGGGAACTCCCTGTACTTGGGCTGATGGAGACCAAAAAAAAAGTCACGGGACACTTGGGGCTGCTCTAGCTTGTATAAAGTAGCGCAAGAAATACATCATCAATACGAAAAGGGTAAGCGAAAGTTGTTTATTCAGTAAGAGTGTTGAAGGCTGCAGATCATGATGGAGATCGGCGAGCGCCAGTGAAAGACAAAAAATTTCAGATCCGCAGTGTTGACCTCTGTGCTGCTAAGCCCAGAGCACTCAAAATGTATCAGTCTGAGCGCTGATAGCTGCGAGGTACACAAAGTGCACAGCTGGATGTTTCTCGAGCTGAGAATGGTGGTTGTGGACAAGAAGTGAATAAAAGAGAAGCGAAAAGACGTGTAGGGTCGACCGCGGCAGCAGATGAAAGTGGGCTACTTTACTCTAGTGCCTGAGCAAAAACAGTTTCGTGAGGATCTTTTCGATGGTTCTGACAGGGTCTAGGTTACCCAAGCAGCGCGAACACCGCTGCCACCCCGTCGTGTAGTGAGGTTCTGATATAACGTAGGTCACGCCAAACGGCAGTGTGACAAAACGCGTCCCACAGGACTCGCAGAATGTAGACAGCGAGATCGAGCCGGGTAAACACTGTTTTACCACCAAGTACGTAAACCTCCGCTGCATCGGACACAAGTGTATCGACAGTTGTAACAGTGTTTCTGCAACGGCATAAGTTTCAACTCGTAAGTAGTGGCGGCAAAAACACGTGACGCAGTGGCCACTCACCCAAATACCCGGATCAACAAATAAATGAATACATATACTCATATATACACTCATAAAAAAATACCACCCTGCCTCTTATTGTTGCATTTCAACTTAAGGTTTGAACCTGTTTCTCGCTGTCCCTGCCTGTAATCTCATCCGTTCTGTTGCTCTTTCTTTACGCATATATACATATGTATATATATATCTACGTGCACATTTTACAAGACCGCAAGACACTGGGCCACGTAGCTTAGTTCATACGCGTGCACAGGCAGGACGAGAAGGCAAACGACTAATGAAACGAAGGGTGTAGTCAAGGTGTCAGAGTTTCTTCCTGCACGCGTATCCCTAAAACCCCGCCGCTTTCAGCTGTTACGTGATCCGCTGTTATCTATCGCGGATGTGCTGTGAGACAAGTACTACACGCAGTTGCTCGTCCAACCCACGTTATAGCAGAATTCACGAGCTCTACGGAAGTGTTGCTGTTATCACTGGCTGGGAGGGCTTTTGAAAACAAGACGCCTACCGATTGTGTAACATCGTATAGGTGTGCTCTGAGAAAGTGGGTTCTACTCGAGTAATTAAAACCACCATACTAGCATACAGGCACTTACGGGGTCAAAGCTTCTGCTTGAGCGACGTCTACTCTTGTGTGTTTGCGTACCTACACGTGTGTACAGGGTGGGTGTTTGCAGACGACGTAATGTAGAATCAGTAAACCAGAAGCTGTTCTGCCCATCTGCAGGGAATCCGTGGGACGAGCCTTGGCTTGCCCCGTTAGTATCTTACTCCGAAATATAATGTAGGTAAACGCATTAAGTAAAAGCTGTGCTAGCGCAAGGTAGGGAGAAGTATATACGTTTAAACGTGTGTATGTTATCCTCCCCCCTGCCTGTCTCTCGTTGGCTCTCTCTAGACACGCGTCGATCCCCTCTATTGAAAACCGCAGGGTGTACTCTGTTCGGCGCCGCTTTATGCGAACCATATTGCTGAGTGTATGCGTCGTATGTGGCCGCCCGGCAGAGAAACGCTTTCAAAATGCGGTCGGAATGTTATTCCGTATTCAAAAACCCACGTATACGTGTATATGTCTGTTGACAAATATTTCAGATTGAACACACGCTTTACGTGAAGCTGCATTTGACCGTGTAGATACACTTGTGCAAGCTTTCACCTAGTTTGAGAAGGTCGTTCTTACAAACATGTTGTGTGTTGGAGTTGTGCGAATAAAGAAACCTCACTTCAGCGGTTGCTATGGTGGAATTCTACGCGTTTGCGAGTCTCGACTGCGCGCACTCCACACGTGTATAAGTGTGTATATTTTGGACAGGTGCACACGACCGTGTGCACCCTCAAAACAGATTTTTCGTGCCTTCAGGAGCATCGATGGCTAGAATCCATGTGGAAGACCACGCATCCGCAATCGTGCATGAAGCCTTATACACGCCCAGTAGATGCCACGAAATCTTGCACATACGTCAGATATATATATATATATATGTATATATGTACACGTACACAACTGGGCTCGCCTCTGGTGTCATAAATGCACGATGGCAATATTGTGACGCTGTACACACACACATATTTTCTATATATATGTGTAAACAGGCGTGTTAGAGTATGCCTCACTCCAAAGGGTGCAGTGGCTCTGACAGGCTTACAAAGTCGTGAGATCCTCCTCGGACTGGTGAATCCAGTTGACATTTATATATATATATATATGCGTATGTCCACGTATACGTGGGACGATAGACATACGTATCTACGTGTCTGTTCTTCCACACCTAGCCAGTCTTTGTCTGTAACGTGATGCAGCTGGCTGTGTGATTCGGAGCGTGGAATTTGACATGTGGCCGCCGCAGGAAGTCTCCGTTTGTGCGTGCTGCCAAGCTCGTCGCACACCAGCAGCAAGTTCTGCGCGAACTTTATCTGCCTTGTCTGGCTCCACGTATCTACGTGTACGTACGCCTGCGTAGAGGGACAGCACAGCAGTGAAACACACGCAGAGACCCCAACACAGGATACGTATAGGGGCGCCACTCGTGCACAGATTCCACGTACATACACGTGAATTTTCTAGCGTGTATCACACCCCATCTTGCGGCATCTAGACACGAGCGCGTCTCTGCGTTTAGTCGGAAACGCGCACGGGCAGACGCCTATATAGATTCACATATGGATATATGTGTGTATGCCTGCATGCGTGTGAGTGTATGGTATTGGCCTTTGGTGAGTCAGTCGGTGTGCCGTCTTCAACACCAACCATCAAAGCCCTCTCTACTTTCACATACTGCCATCATCTCGTTCGCCTACTCACTTGTGCACTCACACCCATGTAAGTATATGCACATATACATATACATATATATATATATATACATATATATACGTATACATCCCTGCAGGTATGAACATACATATGTATAGAAGTAGGTCTAGCCACAGGTATCTACATACATATTGACTTCTACGTCTCCGTGCGGAGCGACGGGCAGGCAGAAACCCGGATATCGCATTCGACAGCTGCACCTGCGTGCCGCCGCGTGCGATGCTTCCCGACAGGCGACTGCAGCATACCCTTCCACACACGCACACACACAGACGGATGCGTCTGTGATGCATGTGGATCAAAACGTGCCAACATATTTATACAGGCGCATATAAACAAGTCGTTTCTTGTGCGTACACAAGCCATCGCTGTCCACGACGCGGTAGGGCCTTGTACTACTGATCTGAACAGTCGCTGTAACTCCTCCACACGCCTTCTCTCATCAGTCGTTCGAGTTCGATAATTCTCTTAAACAAATAATACATTCATATATATATATATATGTCTTCAAATATACGTACACATATATATGTATATAACGTCGGTGTGCGGTAAGAGTGTCACGCATTCTTCCGTCAAATCGGTGCGAGTCCGGTAATTCACTTATACCAATAACTTCCGTATACGTCTACAAACACATATATGTATATATGAAATGTATTACGTATCACCGATATACACATTTAAGCTGTAGATGCATGCACACATGTGTGCGGACACGTATGTACACATGTATGTATACCCATATGAACAAGCCGTAACCTAGTTTAAATATATGAATACGGTCATGTATACATATTTATACATGTATACACACACTCCTATATAACGTGCAAGTATATTTCTTTGTTTACATATACACATTCAGGAGAAGAAACACGCACTGCTGCATCCGCGCGTATTGCGACGTCAGGTGGCTGGAACTTTCTGTATTTCTTCCTCTACGACTGCCATCGCGGCCTCGAAGAATTCCTCTTCGCCGTCTTCAAATGCGTCCTCTTCTTCGGCAGGTCCCGTCTCTTTTCTTTCCTTTCCCCTTTTTCTATTCCCTCCCTCTTCGTCTGCTGCTGCTGCGTCGCTGTCGACGTGTGTTGGGCTCTCGGCGGCTTGCTGAATTTCCTCTTCCTGCTGCTCCAGCATGTGACCCATCCCCCCGTCCCTCTTCGGTTCTGCTGTTGCAGGGGCGGGCAAGTGGTCCCCTCCTGCTGTCCTCCCTGCACCGTACACATCAACTCCTCTTGCTGCTGCAGAGAGACCACACGTCAGAAAATTGTCTTCTTTTTCGAGTGTTGCTGCTGCCTCCGCTGCGTTCTCTGCTTCTCTTCCGTTGCCGGGACGGACTGCTGCTGCTGCTGTGTCCCCCTCTCCTGCGTCGCTCTCTTCTTCTTCTTCTTCTTCTTCTTCTTCCTGTCTTTGCATTTCCGCGTCCTCTGTTCCTTCGGCTCCCGTATCATCTTCTGCTTCTTCGTCTTGCCCCCGTGGCGCGTCCCTTCTCTGTTGCTGCTGCTGCTGCAGGAGGACGGCGTCCTTCCGCGCTGCTTCTTCTGTTGCTTCTTCTTTCTCTTCTTCTTCTTCGACTGCCTCCTTCTCTTCCCCAGCCTTCTCAGAAGCAGCAGCAAGCGCCTCTATTTCTCCGGCCACGTCAGCGAACCCGAGAGACCGCAACCCTGCAAGCACGTGCTGCGGCGTCAACATCTTCCTCTTGCTGCTCCTCCTGCTGCTGCTCTTGCTGCCGCCGCTACATGCCGCAGCAGCGTCGCTGAGGGCCAGGAGAAAGAGAGCTGCGAGCCGGGATAGAACCTGCACCGCACGTCTGTCGACACGCGTATCAATCGGCAACGCAGCTTTAACTATGCGAAGCACCTGGGCACGCGGCAGCAGCAGCGTTTCTCTTATCTCAGCAACAGCAGCAGCCGCGCAAGCAGCAGGAGCGGCAGTAGCAGCGGTACCAGCGGCAGCAGGAACACCGGCACTCACAGAAGCAGCAGCAGGTCGCTCCGCTTCCTCAGGCCGCACCAGAGCTGTCTGTATTCCACCGAAGGCAGCGGCAGCAGCAGCCGAAGAAGAAGAAGAAGAAAGGGCGCGTACCGCTGCTGTTGCGGCCGATTCAGACATCATTGCAAAAAAAAGGAAAGCGCAGCAGTGAGAACGCAAGGCAGTCAATCCGCTTTAGCGGCAACAGCAGCAGAAGCAGCCGGATCGGCAGCAGCAGCATCAGCAGCAAATGAGCAGGCAGTTCTGCTGCTGCTGCCACTCCTGCGCGCCCAGCGTACACCGGGGGCAGGTGAAGCAGTCTGGTGTGCTGGCGAGAACCCGTAGATTTCGGATGAATGCCGCAAGTGTAAAAAGTCGCCTTTTCCTCCTGTTTTCTAGCAGGTGTTGAGGACTTCCTTCTTCTACTATTCTCAGGAGAAAAGACGCTGTGCCTCCACTCTGCAGAGTCCACCTCTTCTCACGAAGTTGTCCAACCGACTGCCTTTCTCAAAACGAGAAGTAATCAAGCATCTCACACGTTCTTTCAGAGAACAACGAACTTCTCCACTTACCCCCTCCTTCAAATCTATAAGTATCGTCGCTCTCTATCTATATATATATATACATATATATATAAAGCACGTGCACGTATAGGGACTTAGAAGACGAGAGAAGGAGACGCATATACATATATATATATGTATACGTATACATATATATCTACGTATACAGATTACATATCTATATGTGTCCACGAAGTTTCAACTGTCCACCCACGTATGCGCATGCATGCGTACAGTGTAGACCTGCACAGCAGTACACATACGTATCTATATGTATATGCCTCCGTGTATATTTTTACATATAGGGATACACTAGAAAGTTCTGTATATCGGCGCGGGCCCTCCAAATAAAGTCCATATAGACACTCACTTGTGGAATCACGGCTACCACATGGAAGAAGGGAAGGACATCTCGTCAAAATGGAGGAGAGAAACACAGAGCGTTTCCACAACGGTTTTCTCCTGCAAATCACGGCCACTCCTTTCTTCGTTCGCCGTCCTTTGAAATGCAGGAGACACGGCCGCATCTACGGAGAGCAGCATCAGCAGCACCGCCCAGAGACGTAGCAGCGGCAGCACCAACAGGATCAGCTGCAGTGCCAGCAGAAGCAGCCGCAGCGTCAGTAGCGGCGACTGGAGCAGCCCTGGCACACCGCAGCAGGACCAGCAGCAACAGCAGCACTCTTCACAGCAGCCCCAGCTCAAGCAGGACAGCAGCCCTGGCAGCAACGCATTCGAGCCTCGTTGATAAAGCAACTGCGACTCTACAGAAGCTATCTCACGCCTTCCCCCTTTTTAAGGGGGCGACACAGGTTCTCGTCACTCCTGCTAATAAATTACGTGAGCATTTCCATACACTTGTACGATCGAACATAGATATATGTGTCAGGAGACAGAGAGATACAGAGACAGAATGACTGTAGAACACACACATCCATATATAATTTTTCCGGTTGGTCTTATATGTGGCTATTTGCGTAGATGTGTTAGTGCGTGCGCATGAGCGTGTCACCAGTGTCTGGGTATACACACACACGTATTATATATGTGCATGTGTTAAGAAGGACACGAAGACGTGTTTTTTTTCGTATTTAGACGCGTTAGTAAACATTTCCTGATCCGTGTGATCCGGTCTTCATGAGCGGCGTCCGTGGAGTGAGGTCGGGGATCGGGGGAGGCGGAACCGCGACAAGAACGTCTATTGCACAGCTGGGAAATCTTGTATCCGTCCTCTAGCGACAGCGTGCAGATTGAAGGATAAAGGACACGAGGGAGGGAAAAGCCGAAAGAGGGGGAGCAGACGAAGAGGAACAGTGAGCGGATTAGATCGATGTGCTTGACGAATAGACAACGGAGGAGAACGGACAGACGAAATTACTGGAGGGACGAAAGTGAAACGCGCAGAAGGGAGGAAGAGGGGCAATGACGAGCGTATAAATACGGGAGTTCTTGCGCGGGGAAAGACTGGTTGTGACGTAAAAGGCGCGTAGAAGAACCCACGGAGAAGGCAGGGAGACCGGGGGAGACGGCGAAGAAGGCGTCGTGCAATGAGAAGAACAGCAAACAAAAAGACAGACCCGTGACAAATGAACGGTGTGAATGTGAAAAAAAGAGGGGTGAACTAGTTGAACATCAGGTAAATTACGTGACGAAAGCAGACTGCGAAGACAGCAGCCTACAGGGAAAATGGATCCACCTCGAAAAGGCGGGGAAGTAAGAGAAACTCCTTCTTCTTCCGTCTTACACACGTGAGTGGCTCTTGTCTGTCCATGGTCGTGCGTGCAGTGGACGTGAACACAGGTGCTGACGGTGAGCCACACTACAACAAACTCCGGAGGTACACAAAAAAAAGGGAGGAATGCAGAGGACGCGAGAGAAATGTGTGTTTGCTAACACGAGTAAGGACAGGAAAAGAAGACCACCAGATCTTCCCGATATTTTTGTCGTTGCTGAGGGCCTGCAGACCAGCTCCAGCCATGCAAGTCGCCGCACATGCAGTCGCGTGGCTGTACCTTTGAAGGGAGAAGAAGAACGAATACGGACGCTTTGCTCCACATACAGAAGTCCAGTGAAGAAAAAGACACGACTTCAGCTCGCTGTGCCCTCCAAGAACATTTTTAATCCGGAACGGTGTTCATCACACGTGTGTGGCAGTTGTATGGCTGGGTGCGGCCGTGATTGTGTGGCTGTACACGCGTTTTTGCATGGGAAACAGCAAATGCATGCATAACTTTCCCTCTGTTTTCCTTGTGGTCGTCATCGACAGACCCCTGATATGGAAGTCTATTTTCCGAGTTTTTCGAAGGCACTCTGGAGCCGTGGCAATTTCTCAGCTCTCAGGCTTTCTTAAAGACGGCTCCCGTGATTCCTGGCAAGGTGGAAGAGTTGCCCAGTCTCTTGGCGGCGCATGCTCTGCTCTTCCCGTTCATTCGTTTATGTCTCGTCTGTCTGGATATCCTGCATCTTTGCCGCAACTGTCCATTTTCCTGTGTCGCTGCTTTCCTGAGAAGGAGAGCCTTCGCGTCTTTCTCCTCCGCGAGTCGGTAAACACCGTCATCTTCTTCCCACGTAAACTCCCTCGTCTTTTCTTCTCCGTACCAGTTCTTCCCCGTATTGGTCCCTAATCTGCCTTTATCTTCCACTTCTTTCCTACACTTCTCCTTCCCTCTGCTCCCCCCACCTTCGGTTTCTCCTTCCAAATCGCACAAGCCGTACGCTCAAGCTCAGTTCAGGTCGCAAGCGACACGCCAAGTAACGCGTTAACCGTGTAAGAGTTTTTTTTCTATGTGCCTTCATCTGTACAGAGATTCCGAGTATACGTACACATATTTAAATATATATGTTTAGGTGTGTCTGTCTATGTATACACATATATCTGTCGGTGTATACGTAGGGGACATACATGAGACTCGGGTGTGCCACCTTCGGGTAATTTGGGTGTACGGGGATATTCGCTTGCACACGAAGCTGCGCACGGGTATGTACAATTGTGTAGTACAGATTTTGTGAAGAGACAAGCGAAGGGGGATTTACCTTCTCTCTCCCTGGGCCTATGTAGGATAGGATCTCTGCGTGTTCACTGGCCATCGCACTAGCCCAGACTTCTCCGCTCCTAACGGCTGAATGCCCGTACGTTTGTTCTTAGAAAATGTGAAGTCGTTCCATTCCATACTTCTTCTTTCTAAAGACTGCATCCTTACCGACTCCGACGTTTCTCTGGACATCCGTCTATCGCGAAGGAATACTTCGCGGACATGAATGCGGGCAACATAGTACTGGACACTTGCGAAGGATTAATTACATTTGCGCGTATCTGTGTAGACACGTGAGTGTATACTTGCACGGACAAGGGAAAACGTGAACGGGCGGTGTTGTAGGGGTTCCTAGATCTGCATGTACATGTATAGTATGATATACATACATATATGTAAAGCAAGCGTAGATACACACATCTATTCATCTGTGCACATATATATAGACACGTACAGACGTAAAACACGACTGTCGCGACACTGGCGTCCATTTTGCGTGAAGTATTACGTGTATTTAGACGAGGAACGTCTACCCGTCTCATCCGTGTATTATATGTATGTGTACGTCTCTGCGTTAGGTATATATGTTCTCAGACGTGTCTGACTTTCTCTGCCTTTGAGCTTTTATCTCTGCATGAGGGGTCTGCAAATCGACGTATACATTTGTGTGCGTCTTAATGCTTCCGTCTCTGTGTGAGAGTCTACGGGTGGCACACGCTGAGCAGCAGTAGCTTTCTGCTCTCTCCTGCGACAGTCAGACAGGAGCCTTTTCTCCGTTGGTTCCCGCGTTCAACCCCCAACTCGTCTTTTCTTCTTCTTTTTCGGCAGCAGCAGCATGTCTCAGCCGCTGGCTGCAGGCGCCGCCTCGTACTGCGACGCGTTGCTGCAGCTGAAGGAGCTGCTGCAGGAGCTGCGGCCTGCGGTGACGGAGGCGGTGCAGGCAACAGCTGCCGCAGGGCAGCAGACGCAGAAGCGACGGCAGCAGCAACGGGGGCTCGGGCAGCAGAAGCAAGGCGAACAGCAGCCGACCCAGGGGAAAGCAATTCAAAAGGGGGGGGAAGGAGGGGCGGCGGAACGGGAAAAAGAAGAAGAAGAAGACGGCAGAGAGACGGAAGTTTTGCGGCCGCTGGACGTGGCGCAGCTCCAACTTTGTCTCGCCTTTGCGACTGTTTCTCTCTACCATAGTGAGTCTTTTTGCGCCTGTGAATTGTCCCCTTCTCTCTGTGTACGTAAACACAGACCCCATCGCAGAAGTGGCGGCTCTGGTGCACGCACGACTGTACGGTGTACGTACACCGCAGCAGCTGCGCGAACAGCTGCTGTCTGCGCGGGCTCACTGGGTGTCCATACACCGCACCCAGCAGCTGTCGTTCGCACCGTCGCTCGACCTCCTCTCGTTCTCCTCTTCGCGTGCAGTTGTCCTCCGTTTTCGTCTTCATCTTTCTTCTCTTCACCCACCTGCTGCCACACAAAAGAGACGTTTTTGCCGCGACGTTGCAGGACCTGACGGGAAGGACGCGACTGCTGCAGAACACCCCCCCGTGCTCCTGCAGCTTCTCTGCGTCGTCGTCTCGGCCGCGTCTCTGCGTTTCTCCCCTCCGCGTCTCCCTCGCTTCCCGTTTCTCTCTCTTTGCAGTGGACGTCTCGCTTTTATGGCTGCCGAGAGACTGGAACGTGTCGCCGCGGCGTATATGTGGGGCCCGCTGCAGAAATCGGAAGGACGGGGGGAAAAGGGGGGGGCCTCGCCTTTTCTTCGTCTTGGGCGTTTTTGCTTGTCTACGAGCAGCACGTCTCCCGTCTGTGTGTGTGTGTGTATCTCACTTCCGTGGGGGCTGCTCTGCCTTCTTCGAGCTCGCAGCGCTGTTCTGCCGCGCGGGTCTTCGCCGCGTTCTTCCGTTGTCTTCATGCGGTGACCTTCTGGTGCATGCACCGACAGACAGCGGAGACGCAGGGGGGCAAGAACAGGCCTCCATTACGAGAGAAAAAAAGGAACGGAAAGGTTTAACAGAAGTGAAGAAAAGTGAAAAACAGCGCGGAGGTGCTTCTTCAGCTTTTCCGCTTGACGTCCGTACTTCGACTTCCTGCACGTCTGCGCGCGCGTGACCCCATCGCGTCGAGGGGCCGCTGTATCTCTCCGTTTTGGGGGATATAAACGAATGAGCTTTCCCTACTCTTTTGTGTCGCTCGAGTTTTACATGAATTCCGGAATGCGCATCCGTATTTGTTTGCCGGAACACCAGTAAAGGCTGGCAGACGTCTACGTAGATATTCGACTGCTTGTGGGTGCCCCCCTGCTGCACAGCATCGCTCGCCGCTGCCGCAGCTGATCGAGCGACCTCTCGACGGTTGTTTCTTCCTGAAGTAGACAAATATCGAAGTAGACTCGCCTGCGAATGAATATACTCTGGGAGACACATATTCGTATGTTTATACTCATACATACATAAATGGGTATGTAGCTCTTCACGCATGGGGACGTATGTGTTTACACACGTCTGTGTATATTTGTATGAATATATACATATGTGTATGAATAGTAGTCCGTATATATCTCTATCTATATCTGTATACATATGTGTACTATATATATGTGTGTGTGTGACACGTCACATGTATGTGCCTAAACCAAGATGTGGATACTTGTATATAGATATGTGCGCAGTATATATGTGTGTGGCACATCACATGTATATATTCATGTGAGTGTGTGGAAATTTGTACGTGTATACGTGTACTTCTATATATATATATATGCGTATTATATGTGTGCGTGGGACATTCCTGCGTTGCTTGGGTAGCGGGTCATTTGGCTGTGACACGTGCGACAACAGAAAGAGAGGCGACTCGTGATTTGCACGTCCACACTTTTGTCACAGAGGTTTGTAAGAGTGGACTACTCTATGAAGCTATCCTATACATTTGCCTGTATACTACATATGTATATATGTGTCCATCTGTGTATTTATGTGTATGTGTGCGTATGTGTGTATATGTGTACGTACGTATGTATATATATACGTATACATGTGTTTCTGTATATGTGTATGAATGCATGCATATGGATACATGCATAGGTGTGTGCACACGTGTACGTATGTATGTATACGCGTCAGGGTATATATAAACACCTGTGCACACACTGCTGCGCCTGGATACGTGTGCGTGGCTTTTCTTCTGTGGAACAGGCTACTTGAAGACGCAGGGACAGGACGTCGAGACGCACCCCGTCGTCCGTGACTTGGTGAGGCGCTGCTGCTCTCCTGCGGGCGGAGTCGCACGACCGGCCACTGCGGCACACGCTCCCCTCACTTTCCTCCCCTCCTACGAACGCGGCCGTGCCTGCCCTCCCCATTTGTCTTTGCCTTCCCATTTGTCTTCGCCTTCCCATTTTTCTTCGCCTTCGCATTTATCTTCGCCGCCCCCCGCTGCACTGCATCGGTTTCTGCCTCTTGTGGTCGCTTCCGGCCTCTCTCTGCCGGAGCACTCGCTCTGCTGACTCATACGTGGGTAGCAGCGGTTTCTCGTTGTTTCTGTCCACCTGCATGACATACACATGTACACGTGTACACATATATATATATATATATATGTATACACATCCTTGTATACCTGTACATATTCTCACATACGTATACGTACGTATATATATATATATATGTATACATGTACATATGTAAGTGCGTGTTCTTGTATACCTGTACGTATTCTCACGTACATATGCATACGTATACATATATATATACATGTGTGTATATACGCATCCTTGTATATTTGTACATATTCTCACGTACATATACATACGTATATATGTATATATATATATGTACACGTATATGTGTATATACACATCCTTGTATACCTGTACATATTCTCACATACATAGACATACGTGTATATATAAATGTATGTATGTATATACGCATCCTTGTATACCCGTTTGTGTTCTCACGTGTAGACACGTATAGCGATCTGCACGTCTGTAGTTTGTGTTGTGCGTACATGGTCTCTGTTTCTCCCCCTCTTGGTCTGCGCGTGAATAAATACAGACGTATATATATATACTAATATATGTTTATATATTGAAGTACCAGTGTGTACGTGCGTGAAACCATTGGTGTATTCTATTCACCTGTAGGATATGTACAGGTGTATCTGTTGGATGCGTGCATGCGTGCATATTCATTGTACTGAGTTCGTGAGTGTAGACGTGTATGTACGTAATATAGACATATATATATGTAGTAACAAATGTTGAATTTGCAAATGTGTGTGTCCGTGTAGCTGGACACACGCGTTCACGTGTCCACTCAGTCTGAACTTCGCTTCCTACAAGTGTTTCTCCGTTTCAGCGGAAAACGTAATTTCCTAACCTGCTGATGTCACCGCTTCGACCCCTGAACACGCACAGGTTCATCCACGTGGATATAAAATATATATATATATATATAAATATGATGCGGTTGAATGTCTGCGTCTATCCTCACTACGGGCACAGATTTGTATGTATATATACATAAATATACACATAAGCATGCACGTATATATATATACGTGTATATGTATGTGTGAAGCGCAAACAAATACGTGTAAGCACATATACATCAGTCTATATATATATATATATACACACACATGCATACATAGATATGTATACGTATGTACGTGGACGTATTGTGTGGACCCGGAGGCAGAATCACGGCACGGGTCTCCTTTTTCAAGTAAAGACCCCGGCCTGTGTTTGTGGAAGTGCCATCTTTCTGCTGTCAGGCACGGACGACCTTTCCCTTATGTGCCCGACCTTCGTACAGACATACATTACCCTGCGCGTCTGTATTTACGTGCCCACTTCTGTATGGCCGCGTGTAGTTGCCCGGCCGCGTGTAGTTGTCTGCCGGGTTTACTTCGTTCCCTAGTCGCTCACGCATGTATACACGCACACGCATATATTTGTGGGGTTTACGTAGTCAGCGACGTATATAGACGTACACACATATGTACATATATATATATATATATGTCCTGGTTGACGTTCGTCCCGTCGTCGCTCACGCATGTATACATGCACATGCGTATATTTGTGGGGTTTACATAGCCAGCTACGTGTATTGATGTATACGTGTATATACGTATATACATATATATATATACATATATGTACGTGTGTAGATTCGTGTCCGTTTTAGCAGGATCGCGTGTACTGGTGGTCAGCACGGGTTATTCGTTTGGTCGTCGCTCGTGCGTCTCCGTATCGTTTACTTAGACAGACATGTATATACACGTGTACTTGTGTACATTTGTTTGTAGTACGAAGGGCCCCACACGCAGAAGCAGACGGGAGCTCACCTTTGTGAGCTCTACACATGCGTACAAGACGGCCCTATCCTAGTAAGAAATATATACGAGGACACCCGTAAAGTTTCGTTCCCAGTGTCTCTGTTCGTTCACGCGTGAGCGTCCATGTTAACCCGCGCCTGCCCCCGTGCCTGCTCCTCCTTCTCCTTTCTGTTGTGTATGTAGTCTTGTTTGTTTGTGACCGGAAGAATGTCCAGTGTTTCTTTGAAAAGTGCCGCATGTGTCCGTAGCGGTGTGTGTGTGTGTGTACGACGTGTGTTTACGTCTGTTGGCGTTTACACGTGCGTATATTCGTGCTTTCTTCGTGGAGGAGCAGCTTGTGTTCAGGGACTCCCCGTGGTGTTGTGCGGTGGATGCGACAGGCGCGCGTGCGCGCGTATATGAAGAAGGTCGCCGCGCGTGTAGAGGAGGACCGACGAGGTGGCGCTCTTGCTGTTCGTTCAGTTTCCGTGAATGTCGCTGCTGCTAAACGGCTTCTTCAATTCTACACGCGACGCCCAGCCACCCGATAACTTTTTTTTGCTGTCCGCTGACTCGTACTGTTGGTACTACAGCGACGGGTGCCGCTGGTGGCAGCGCGAGTGCTGGCGCGGCTGGTGTCGTTTCGTGGACTGCAGCTGCTGATGGTGAGGAGGAGATGTGGGGCAGAATGGCCACAGGAGATGGCGCTGCCTGTTTCTTTTCCTGAAACAGAAGAGGACGCAGGAGAGTGCGCAGGTTGGGAAGAGATCTTCTTTTTCTTGTCGACGGAGGAGGAGCGGAGGAAACTCAGACATCTGAAACGATAAAAAACCACACGTTCGGAAGAAAAAACTCTTCAGCTGCTCGCTGGTGAAGGCACACTGGCGTTTCTTGCTGCGTACTTACGAGTGGTGTCTGTTACGTCGGTCTCTCGGGTGCTGGCCGGCAGGCAGCGACAGCAAGTAAAAAAAGAAAAAGTAAATACGAGAGCAGCAGCAGCAACACGGGCACCAGCTGCTGAAGCCCAAACAAGCGCGCAGCAGCAACCGGACGGGCAGCAGCAGTTGGACGCGCAGCCGAGCAGGAGAGGCAGCTGTGTCTGCGCTGGTAGTAGGGGTATGTACGGGTACGACGGCAGCAAGAGCAGGTTTGGGAAAAAACAGCATGAAGGAGGGCCAGCACCTGTACCAGAAACAGCAGCGACCTCTGGAGGAGCACCAGCCGCAGCAAGAACAGCTGTAAATACGCCCGTCGCAACCATATCGCAGCAGTAGCACCACAACAAGAGGTGAGCAGCCAGAGATGTGGGAAGAAGAACAGCAATGCTAGCCGTGGTCGAAGGATGCCACAGTGGAAGCAACGGGAGGAGATTTGTGAAGAGCAGCAGAGGCAGGGGTCGCAGTCGGAAGACACGCACCGGCGACACCAGTGGTTAGAGATTTGCAACAATAGCGCTGGACAGGACAGGAGAACTTTGTGCAGCCACTACCAACAGCAGCAGTGGTAGAAGGACTCCCAGCAGTAAGTGAAGCATGCGAGACGATCTTTGCAGGAACAGCCACAACGTTACAGTTATTTTCCACAGCACACACAATAACAATTTTTGAACTGCTTGCTGGTTTGTTGGTTCTCCTGGACTTTTACGTAGCCAGGAACATCCCGGTGTGCATCTTTCGAAAGTGTAGCCCGCCTATTCGATATTGAATTTTCGACGCTTGTTTTTTGATAAGTACACATTTGTGTGGACATCTGTGTCTGCGTCAGCGCGTCTACTGGATGGGACATAGTTGAGCGGTGGCAAGCGTGTCCTGTTTTGGAATTGCTGAAGTGGTTCTCCGATAGGGGAAACAGATACATGCACCTCTGTACCTTGATTTACGTGTCTACGCAGAGCAGTCTTTTGTGTGTGATGAGAGTCTCGTGTGGGTCATTCACTCTCAAGCACTTTAGTAATATGTTTCACGCTCCGTGTTCTCAAAGCGCGACCCTTCCCATCTTTCACAGGTCACACCTGCCCTCGTGGCGTGGTTGTGCACGTACGCATACATATATATGTGTATGCATATTCATGTTTATATGTATACGTGTCCCATGGTGGGTGTAAACATGTATATGTATCTGTGTTTTTGTGTAATGTGTCCCTCACAAAAAAAGTACCTTCTCTACCTTTCAACAGCAAACAAATGCTGCACGCGTGCGTCTACACAGATTTGTGAGAATCACTTACCGGTGCTCCACGCTATAGCGAGTCATCGAGTTCCCAAGTGTTGACGAAATGTGGGGCAGCCGGTGTGCTTTCTGCCTGTCGGCCAAATGAACGACAGCTAACGAGCTCTTTTTCTGGAGCTGCTGTCCTGCTTCTGAGGCGTACTTCTGCCTCTTGTGACAGCAGCTGCTTTTGCCGCGTGTGGCCTGGTGATTGCGGTGGCCGTTGCTGCTGTTGTGCTGTATCACGTGCTGCCCGGGGTTGGTGTAACGGACGCTTCCGGGTGGTTGAATTAACGCGAGTATACGTTGCTGCCCGTTTGAATGCTGCTGCTGTAGGTGACGCTGCTGTTGGTATGTGCGATCGCCACTGGCTGCGATGTGTATTGCTGGGGCTGAGACTCGAGGCCGCAGCTGCTGCGGCTGATTTCTGCAGCTGCGGGTCCTTGCCACTGCTTCCAGCTCACGTGACTGCCGCTTCTGGGACGGCTGAGGTTTCTTTCGCGTAGGGTCATTGATCCGGTGACCACTGTTGATGTCGGATTCCGCTGTTGCAGGGAGACAGCGGTCGTTTGTGGCTCTCATTGCTTAGTATTGCAGCCACTTCTGCTGCTCTTGGTAGTGTCAGTGTTTTGGTGATTTGAAGGGGAGGCATTTTGTCTGACAAGAAGCTCTGTTGCCATTGTTACTGCGTGCCGTCGGCAGCTGCCACTCACACTCGTAGCTGAAGGGGTGGGTACATTGGTGGAGCCGTTCGGTCGCAACACTTCTTCCCCTCTCCGAGAAAACCCGTATCAATCTGCCTAGGTAGACCATTCCCTTGCCACGCTAATCATAATAGTTACAGGACCGTGATACGTCGTAGCTCCTTTCTTCTACACAACGCCGAGAGTCGAAATTCGTGTAAGTGTCAGTAAACTGCACACTACGGTCCATTCAGAAGACCACGGGAAACTTACAGAAACATATGTCGTGGTGCACTACGCGGAGTTCAGAGTAATTTTGTCTCACTGCATGTTTACCTTGGCTTCCCTTCCTGTGTTCAAAAGGAGAAATACTGCTGAATAACACGTTTGTGTCATTGTATACTAACTTGTTCTTTCTCTGTGCACGAGTGTTCTCCTGTGGCTTTTCAAACACGAAATCCTTCCGTCCAAGTTACTGCAGTTCGTCTGAAACAATTTCACTTCTACAGACGATTGTTTTATAACGACTGGTCATAATTACAGTTTATATTCTTGGTTAAGCGTTGCAGAATTGTGCTTGCTCTACAGGATTGTACTTAGTACAGCAGAGGTGTCCTGTCGCTGCGGGTTTTCGTTCCATGAGCGCATCTCGTGTGCTCATCCACATCCGTGTTAGGACTGTTCGTTCACTCGTTACACATAAACAGTCAGACCGCTTGAGGTTGAGAAAGCACCAACGCAACGGCTCAGCCACGGCTTCTCCCTTCATTTGGTTGTATGCGATCCCACTTCCAGGTAATCGCGTCGCACTTTAAATGTGGTGGTTGTGTTTCAGCCTCACGACAACGCATCGAGGTGACCATTCGCTATCGTGTCAGTCTCCTTGCACGCCAGCTGCCATAAACACAGTGCAGAAATGAGAATACTAGTGGGTGTATCTTTCTGAGACAAGAGGTCGATTTGTGGAAGTAATTGTGTGTTTCTCAAGTTGGAAAATTTAGGAAACGGGAGTTGCTCACAACGTGAGTATGAATGTGATTATAATCAACTTCAGGAAATCAGGAAATCTGCTTGTCAGTGATCCAAGTCACCCTGCTTGCGTTGCTGTGAAGTTGTCAGGAAGAAAGGTTTTTTCAGCTAGGCAGGCGCTATCGTGGGTCACGACGCCGATCAACTTGTTGTACAGTCACCGCTGTCCTTGTGTGCCGGAAGCGAAAAGAAGGATGTCCGCGTGCACACGTAGATGCCGCTCTCGTTGTAACGACACACTGTGAGTAAATGCATTCCTATTATTGGTATGCGCCCCAGAACGAATACGTCATTATGTTAGGATCGACGTTCATTTATTCGCATGTAGTGACACGTGTAGAAGTACGTGTATAAGTACGCCGGCGACAACGAGCATGGCACTTTGCACTTGCAAAAGCGTACCTGAATGTAAAACACCATCTTCTTGTGGATACCGCACTCTCGACGACGGACGGGTTATACTTTTGCCTGAATGTAATTCTTTCTATGTTGGTGCACAGGAGCGGTAACATTCGTACGCTCTTTTGCCTGTGTAGCTCCCTGCATTTACAGCAAGAGAAAAAGAGTACTTCTGATCCCCTACATACTCCTCTGATCTAGCCAAGGCGGCAAAAGTGTATGCAGGTCCCCGTATGTCCGAAATCAATATAGCGCAAGATCACTCTTAGGTGTACATGTTGCCTTCGCAAAACTTCTAGCCGAAAATAGCAGAGGAACGCGTTATATGTAGCCGATCCTGATGGAGCGCAAATGGATACCTGCGTACATTTCTGCAGTCCCCGCGTATACGCATGTTGTCGTACACAGGGAGAAAGACATACGAGTAGTAGTCCCGCTGAAGTTTGCGAGCGATTGTTGAAGCGCTTAAGTCAGGGGTGAGTCGAGAAGACTTTGCCATTTCATTTCCAGGGGATGTAAATGTGATCAACATTACAGGTCACATGGAATGCGATTCTGCAAATCCCCCCGCCATCGAAGTAACCAAGTTGCACTGTCAGGCACACAAGCGCACACGTCTACACAACGGTGTATTGATCGTGGGTGGTCGTACCACGGTGGACATGTACAAGGTCCCAAATCGACGAGCGCGCACATGCATGTACACGTGCTGGTCAGTAATAGCGTGTCACAAGACACAGAAAGACTCGATCACCACGTATTCGTGCACTTGTATGATCTACGTTCGGCAGACACCTATTTGGTATGAAACGGAGTAGTCCTTGTAAATGTTTACGCGCGTACACGGGAAAGAAATTGTGCGATACGTCCTAACAACACACTTCTCCTCATTCTTGTGACCACCCAAAATTTGCTGCAGCTTTTGCCCGCTACACTCGTGAGTGATGCACGATGCCGTAGTCTTTCACCTGAGCGTCCTCTCCAGATAGTGCAAGAGGAATGGTGGGCATGCACGCCACTGCAAAAGAAGGCATGCCAATAAGAGTGGGCTGAATGCTAACACCGCGGAAGTCACCCTGTGTCTGCAAACCGGAGCCAACGTTTTCCGCTTCACCTCCTGCTCCTGTATCTCCTGCATCTGTTTCCTCAACGTCTCCCCATTGAGAGGATACACCTCGAATAGTGGCCAGCGCACAGGTGGAAACATCACTAGTAGGCATGTCCCACAAATGTGTGTCCTCTTTTTCCCTCACCTCCGGTTCTCTGGATTTTGGTACGTGCTGATGCTTTTCAGAGGAATCCTTCTCCTTCTCGTCGTCGCTCACATCCCCTCCTCTTCTGCTGGGCCTACGCTCCCCAGTCCCTCCACCATCCCGTCGCCTGCTACTTCTGCTGCTGCTCCTCCTGGTGCTTCTGCTGCTGGGGCTGCTTGGCTGGTGGGACAGATCCGTTATACTGCACTCGAAGGGGTGTTCCATTTCGACAGCGTCCGCAGCGTCGTTAAACACAAGCACATTGATGAACCATGCAAAGCTGACTGCAACAACCCAGCACTGCAGAGTAGTTAAACTGATCACTGAGAAGAGCGTCGGACGAAAATGCGAGGCTGTATATCCAGTAGCAAGGTCAAAGAGCACTAGTAGACTTACGACGAGCGCTGCGAGAAAAACGGCGTAGGCGTGGAACAGTTTCAGAATTGCTTTGAGACGGCTGACGAAGCATGAGCTGCTGTTTCTCTCGGAGGAACCGACAACGTTTGCGTGCGCAGACGCTGAGGCTGCTGTTTCTGCTACTGAAGATGGCTCTGATTCTGTTTCTCCTTCAGTTGACAAAGACCTGCGTAGCTGAGGAGACTTGGTGCGTGCAAACTCGTGAAAAAAGCGATCCAGTCTCCACTTAATTAGCAACAAGTGACAGATCAGGGAACAGACGGACATGAAGAGCAGCATTGCCAGATAGAAGAAGGTCAGCCCTTTTCGATAACCCTGGAGGCTCCGAACACCAAAAAACAGCGCTCCTCCCAAGGAAGAGATGGCCATGCAGGCGTAAAATATAAGCGTAAAAAACTCCTTCCACTTCAGCAGTCCTATGAAACGCGACCAACGCCTGGGGCTACGAAGCTCCTGTTGAAGCCGACGTGGGCGAAACATCCTTCTCGATGTGAAAGCCATTTCTGCGTTAGGCAGGTGAGCCGCACTTACGAATGACAAAAGTCCCAGCAGTGTCCCTACAGACACTCATATACGCACTTGCGTGCATGCATATATACATAAATATAGACAAGTAAATGACTGACGGGGTACGCTCGACAACACAGTTCCGCCGCGGAAGCCGTCTTTCTGCCGCTGGTATTGAAAGTGTCCAATCACACAAAAGTTCACTACACCATCACCTCTACACAGGTCTGCACGAACGGACAAATCTAAGCAAGCATCTCCGTCAGTAGGTGCGACATTTACGTAGAAGTACTGTCTTTCACATTGGGAGAATTCGTGTCAGGCTGAAAGCATGCTAAATGAGATGGTTCAGAGCTGTCCAAAACACCAACGCAAAAGGAGCGAACACGTGGCAAGGCGAAGGAGAACCCAAAAAACCAGGCTGTGAAGGAGCACACACATCGCTAATGCCTCAACAACTGCACAGACGAAACTACACGAAACGAAGACCTTCACAGGTGCAGCCAAACTTGCAGGTTCCGCGGCCAGGGAACTCGGCGACGTCACGACTTTTTAGACTATCCTAGCGGCGCTCCTACAAGACAACATGAAATACAGGGACTAGTACGGTGAAGTAAATTACTACTACGAACTGTCAATCCGGGGGAAGTCTGTACGTATCTGTGTTACAACGAAGTAGAGAGACAAACGCTCCAACACACAGGCACACGCACCTGCCTTTGACTGTTTACATACGTACGCACTCGACTAGGCGGGGCATGGATTCAGAGTCGCCTTCCTTGAAGGAGATCGGTAGGTTCGTCACCCGTTGGCTTGAGGCAACTCTTTTTAGCTACAACGAACAGACACCTAGTAATAGGACACAGTAGTTACACAGAACATGCGCCTTAAAATGCTTTGTCTACACACAGATGACGGGTTTACGGTTGTGCGGCCACTATCAGCCGGCGCTTCCATCCGATTACTTATGATGTGTTTCACCTATTCTGCTCGGTCTTCGTCAGCCCATTCGCCTGCACATTCTCCAAACAATAGCTTTGTCTGGCTCTTCACGAACTTTCTCTCTTGCTGTTTATACCTTCACCGCCCACCTATTATGAAATACTTCTTCGAATTTTGTGTGTAGTTCTACACGTATTCTCCTCTGCCTTTATCTGTGAACTGACAACCGCACGCTTGAATGGTCTGCTGCAAGTTGAAGATAAAATGACAGAACGCGAAATGGAGTGACAGTTTTGTATGAACAGGTAAAAAGCAGTCTGCGCGGCATCCGTCTGTCTATCTGCCGATACACCTATGGATGGCAGCCCATTTCAATGGTCGCTTTCAAGGGCACACGCTTGTGGCGCGAAACATTCTGAGGCAACGGAGGCAAAGTGCTTCAGTTTTTCTCCTGAATGTACGTACGTACACATGCGCGAGCACCGTGCAGCTGTGTAGTTGTTGGTAAAACCAATTTGTATACCCCTCTATTTTTGCCGTCATTCCGCCGTTGCCTTCAAATGAAGAAAGAACGTGAATTTCTCGCGACAACCCGCCAACTGGACAGCTCCGAGAAGGCGCGGAAAAACCCAGAGAAAAAGCTCTTGCGACTGCTGTGGAAAATGGCTAGCGGGCTTCTTTACTCTGCGCTGTATGCGTACGTGAAAGCGGCTGTGCTTCCAATGCTCGTATGAAGAGTACGATCTTGCGGCCACGCACACTCGTACATAGGCGACATCAACAGCAGCAGCAACAGCTCGTGCTCTGGACGAGAAAGCAGCGGGCGTTGCTTCTCCCCTTTTTGCATATTGGTGTGCATCTCTGAAGGACTTGGAGGCCCGACTGGATTTTCTATTTACTTGTAGCAAGTACACCCAGAGACATACAAGCATGCTGAAGATATCAGCGGCGAGCAGCACACACACACACACGCGCTGCACGAGGATCCAGCGGCTTATACACCTGCGTATATCTGCCATCGTATTTCTGTCTAGCAATAGGTTAGACAGATTCTTCGACACGTGTGCATACCCTACGTCTATACATACCTATTTCATTCAGCATCAAGGTCTAGTAGTATGTGAAAGCGGTTTATTTTTCACACAGGCAAGCACACGCCTGATAGGCGAGGGTCATACACCATGGAGCACGAGTAGGACGCACCAGATTTACTCGGTCTGTAGCAGTTGGTTTCGCTCGCAGAAGACGAAGCACACAACGAGGAGAATTGTAGAAACAAAGCTCTCCCTGAGGTCACTGGGGTGACTTTTACAGCTGTAAGGGCAACCACGCGTCGTCCGGAGGCCTACGGCTACCCTCTTACGCCGCCGTAGTGTATTCTGGCCAAAGGACACTGCTTCGGATCGCAGAATACCCTTCACCCTCTTCGTCTCCAACGCTATACAATCACACATCGTCTAGCATTTCTGGGGTATCCAGGGGTGTTAGCAGCACGGCAATTCTATTTGTGTGTCTTTACAGAAACGGTGCGTTGCCGTATAAAGTCTCCAGGTTGCCTTCCACTCGAAGCACAACCGATAGAAGTTGTCGTGACATCTTCCACGAACAAGCTGCAGGATGGCACTGAAAGCAGCGGACCCATTTGTGTAAGCATTGATGCTGCAGAACAGGGACAAATATCTACCGCTACTGTCAATTTATCCAATTCCTGCACACACGCATATATCGGCAATTACATACATGAATTCATATGTACGCGTATGTCCGTAAAGGAATGTGTCTCCGTTAACCACTCTCTACAGGTTGACGGGCCTCTCCGTGATCTATCCGACGAAACACTAGGAGTGTTCCTGTGGTGCAAGAGTACTACCAGTAAAAAAAAAAGAAAATCGGCTACACGTGGCAAGAGGTAGTCCTGTTGGAGAAAGGCGTATCGCTGAGTCTGCCTGTAATTGGTTCATAATGGAACTTCCACGGAGACGGCACTACAGTAAGCAGAAAATAAGTTTCTGTTTACAGGATTATGGTGTGTCTCTGGGGTGCAACTATCAACACGTAATTCATGCAGATATGTCATGTCCTAATCTCCTAGTCCGCGTTATCTATAAAGAAGGGGTGGCAAGACGCACTGATGCGTCTTCATTTTTGCAGCTCCTCCTGATGACTGGCGACTGAAACAAGTGCTGCTCAGAAGTGTTGATTCCTTTGAACAGCTTGTGACCGCACCAGGTCTTGTGTATAAATAGCCGATGTGTCGCACTGAACAGGCTCTAGTCTCAGAAGATTCTGCCCATCAGTAGTTTCTGAGTTCTTTGAATAGCTTGTGAACTTGGCAGAACCTGCTTCACAGGCAATCCTGACGGCGTGCAGGCGGGATTTGCTTCGCAGTACGTGCGAAGCCGTTTCCTTCAGGTCGTACAAGCTCCGCTCCGACGCCATGGTCAACCCGTAGCTGCCGATATACAGAAGTAGGTTACGCGGAAAAATAACACGAAACATTCGATCAAGTCCTCTGGTGGACAGGAGGAGATTATGGAATATTATCATTGCTAGTGTTCTACTGATAATAGAGTGCAATGGGGGTAAAAGCCTTGGCGCTGCGTGGAAAGGTTTCGCCTCAGTATTGCAGCTTCCCTCGTTGTCGACTGGATAGATTTAAACCTCAACTCGCTAACTGGATCGACTTTGGATACAGTAGGTCTGCTGAATTCACGTAGTAAACGCTCTACTGTATTCTTCTGCGAAAGGCAAAATTTAAACCAGCATATTATCAACAACACACGGCGTGTACACATGTGTGTATACTAAAGGCATACGATTCCACATTAAAGTGTACGTAATTGATATCTTAGAGAGCTATAGCACAGCAAGGAGGCCTTCACCGGCAGAGCCAATGTGGACTGCATACTGCACTTCAAGTCACGCAGCACGCAAGGCGCTGAAGCTGTATTGAATTCACTTGTTCTCCAGATGAAACATATAATTTGTGTTTCTCTCCGCATCTGACAGAGCAGCAAAATAAGGCAAGTGTCACGTTGTTCCGACCGTTCTGGTGTGGACGTTGAAATCAATCCTTTGTCAGACATAGCACCACTCAAAATGTGCGACAGGACCCGGATTAAAGAGTATGCCACGAAACTACTCGTCTGCCACTCTGCAGTGTGGTAGCTGAGCAAAACATCCTGTCTGTGTTCCCACGCTACCAGCAGTTATGCGTCTGGCAGATAATCAAGCATACGTTTCTGCGTAAGTATATATATATATATGTACACGTAAGCTGTAATTGCTGCATTGGTGCGTGATTCGATCTCACCCGCGCTACAACTCTGGTGCTGTCTAGACTGTGGTATGCACTTGACGTTGTTTTATATTTGCAGGAGCTACGCTATGTATTATGGATATGTGATACCTGTGTTGACATTCTCATAACCACTGGTCGTCTACCTTGAACTGACACGTCTTCATTTTGCCTGTGACGCTACCTCTGCTGTGTTCCCCATAGCTACGAAATATGACGGGTGCGGATCGCTGCGTGGGATTGCACAAGACACTAGAAAAACAACGTGCAACGAAATACACTCGCACAATCACTCGTCTTCCAAAAGCGTGCACTCCGACAATGCTAGTGTCCTCTATACGCAGACGAACGGGTTCTTTTGACCTTGTGGAGTCCTGTAGCTGCACATATAGAAAGAAGGATGCAGGATGTGCCTCTTTCGGCGGCTCTTGTACAGTCCCTTCGCACTTGCGTTGGATTCGGACCGAGACAGACGCTCATCTAGTTGTCTAGTTAAGTAGACTGTCCACGTTCAGGAGCCTGTGTAGTAGCCGCTTGACAATCAACGCCCTGGGACCATGTCGGGGCATGACAACTTCAATTTGAATGTCACAAAAATACACATATACGCATATACACTTAGTTGTGTGCGTGCTCATAAGCCTTGCGTCCCAACTGCTTGCCAGTAACCGCATCTTCTGCGCACAGGCACACGATGCACCTGTGGAACAGGCAGGTGTGTAGGTCTCACTTCAAAAGTCTTCCCTTGACCCCTGGAAACAATTGTTCTATAATTTTTCAGGGAGCTCTATTGTACAGACGCATATTAGTTTTTCAAAAATTCGATGTTGAGCCCAAGTTTTCCGCAGATTCAGGACACACGACGCGCTCGCGCGACCGTGTACCTGGGTCACTCTTATTTCCTTGTTACTTAGGACACGAGTTCGAGCCTAAAGAGGAACTTTTTTCACACTTGTGGAGACAACATACCCTTGTACGTGTACAGCAGACTTCTGCAAGGGGAATGATGTGTTGTCCAGTTCCTTTATCCAACTTTGTTCTCTAGCAGCGTATGATGCCTAGAATCGTACGCCGAGCGCTCTACAACATAAAGTGTGGTGAATCCTTCTAGAACGTGCTGCTATCCGAGGCGACAAAAACCACCAATATTTTGCTGAAGCGCACAGTTCCAGAACGACCATCTTATTTCGGGGTAAAGTGATTCAACCGTCGCGACCATACAGAAACAGTGGTAGCAATGTGTGCGGGCTACAAAGTATGTATCGCAGCGGCGCGACCGTGTCTCCTTCACAGTAACCCTGCCCGTGACACCCTGCACTCGGGCTGTACGTACATCCCGTGCAAACAGATGAGTATGTGTGCGCCTAATAGCAGGCCATATATACATGTATATATATACATATCTATACATATAGACATGGGTAGGTGCGTTCACCATATACAGATTTGTACACAGAGAAAAGGAGGTCCGTCAAAACCCAAGGAGGTCACCATTGCAGCCGCGTACACACACACACATATATCTATTGTCATATACGTGAGTGCATATACACACAATCGTATTTCCTTATACGTGCCTGAATATGCACCAGAGCTCACTGGTGGCTCCACATTAGTGAGACAAAACGTGTGGAGCTTTTCTGCTGCTGTTTCCCATGATGCAGCCTCACTGCGGTTGCCTACGCGGTCGATACTGCTCCCCTTGTCGCCGCACTGCTCGCGCTGTTTGTGCGTGTTGAACTCGCTGGAGTTGGCTGGTGTTTTGCTGCAGGGACGTCGACTGCACTTCCTACTCATTCTATTGTTCCTAGCACTGCAGATACGGGGGGCCCTTCTGCTAAACGTGATTAGGAGGCTGCAGCCTCTATTTGCTCTGGTGCTGGTACATTCATGCGAAGGCGGTATGAAGTCGAGAGCGCAACAACAGCAGCAGCAGCCAGGGCAGTAGCACGGGAACACACCACACAGACACAGCCAGGTACGGAACACTGTGTTCAGCATCGCGATAGTAGCGGTGCACACCACGCGAAATAACAGCAAGATGAAGCAGCTAAACGCCAGCAGGCCCAAGCTGGCGACGTGGTTCCACGTTACACCAAGGAAACCACTATCCCGGTAGAGCAGCCGGATTCGTAGCACGGTGGAACAGCTTTACCGGTAGCAGTGTACAGTGAGCAGAACAACACTTTGAAAAGTGGAAACCCCTCGTGCTCCTTATCGAAGCGGTTCCAGCACCGACTACATTGTTCAGAGGTTTGTAACTAGCAGCAAAAGTAAAGAGAACAGCAGTCAGCGGGAAGAAGCCAACACATGAGCATATAGGCAGACCAGCTATAAGGTTATCGTTCCTGTTGTGGCAGGAGGGAGAGATGTCATGAAAACTGCAGTTGAGTCGTCCGCAAGAGGAGATGGCGCAGTTGCAGCAGCGGAAGCAGATGTTGCACAAGCAGATGCGGCAGGCGCACTACCGGCGTCAGAAGTCCCTTCAGCAGCAGGTGGAATTTCCTGCGCAGGAGTACGACCAGGAAGTGTTGCGAATGTGTCAGCAGTGAAGTGGCTAAGTGCAGTACTACTAATCGCAGATGGTGCATACGCCACCGCAGCAGTGGACAGATAGGTAGCAGCTGCTGCAGGAAGTACCGCAGCCGGTACTACTGAAGTGGCAGGAGCACACATTGCAGCACGGCTCGCGGCGGTTGCGACAGCCCCAACAGGGCTAGAAGCAAAAGTTCCCGAAGCAGTAGCAAGAGCGCGAGCAGCAGCAGAATCATCACAGGTGGCACGAACAGCTGGAGAAGCAGAGCGACCGACAGCAGGAGCAGAAGCAGGTGCTGCATCAGCCGTAGAGACTGCATCAGCCTTGGGAGAAACAAGGGTTGCAGGCGTCACGCGAAGTGCACTGGCAGGAGCTGCAAGAAACGCTGCAGCAGTAGCAGGCGACTCAACATGTGCTGGGGGTAACAATTTCTTGAATGGGCATCCAGGAGTTGCGAAGAACGCCGCAACTGAAGCAGCAGGTGACGGCCTACGAATACTCTCTGCCGAACCCCCTGCATCCAGCCAGACAGACAAACATATACCAGAGGCCAAGGACGAAGTAGCTCAGTGAGTACAAGTAAACACTCTCGAGGGACCATGCGCATCGAAAACGACAACACCTCGGTGCCACTTGAGAGAAGAAGCGACACATGCAGGACCGCGGCACAAAGCACACACAAGACGTAAAAACACGGGGAAGAAGCTCCGCAGCGCGCCGCTGTCTGCATTTCTAAAAATGGACGATGAACAGCTGCGTGTTCATTTCATACATGGGGCTGCACTCCTACATGGAGACTAACTCCCAAACCAGCATCGTCCCGTGAATGCAGCTATTTCTGACCACACGGTCGGTGCAAGGTTGAAACACGATAGCAGATAGTAGATCAACCGCTACTTCGCCTACGTGTGACACAAATAATCATCATCACATTATAAGTAGAGAGAGGTTTTACTCGTTAGAGTTGAACTGTCCCCAAGCGACGCGGAAACTTGCCGTCTATCTACTGCGTTCAGCCGAGCCTGCGTTGCGGTAAGCAACTCTGTTGTTGGTGGCTCCGTCGCTGATGAGATTTCCACGGCAGTTGCAGTACCTCTTCGTAGACACCAGCACGGGGACGTGCTGGTATACCACCAGCATCAGTACGTAGGAGGCGACACCACTCAGTCAGTGCCTGCCTGATAGCAGCTTACCAAATATGTGAAGAGGCAGCAGACAAGTCGTTGTCTCAGGAGTTTTCCCTGGTGGACACTCAGTAGTATGATTTGTGGATCCCGCAGCGCTGTTCGTCCGGTCAGAAGTACTAATTGCTGCAGCATCAGCAACACTTGCTGCAGCAGCAGCTGTGTTACTTGCAGCGGAATCGGGAACCCGCTTTAATGCGGTGACGTTCCATCTTACAGCACTGTTGTACTCGCTCAGAGTGTGACAGCAAGCGCTCGAGGGCCCCGCGTAGGCGGAGCCGCACCCAGAAGAGCGGTAGCAGATGCGGAGAAAATGGCAGCAGCTGCTGCATCTGCAAGGTTGGTTCCCACAGCGGTAAGAGTTACAGCTGCTGCTGGTTCCATTGGGAAGGACTGTCGCGGGGCTACTACTATGACTGTTGCTACTACTTGCAGTAGTGCTATCAAAGAAAGGGTCCGACCCGCTGTGGTTGAGGCCATGGGAACAAAAAGTGTGGCTGGTGTCCCACGAGAGCGTAGTATTCGAGGAGTTGCAGGTGTGACTGTGGGGAAGCGCCGTTTTTTGAGACAGCGCCACGTCGATGCTTTCCTTTCCGTGTCCCCTTGCAGCAACGGCAGCGGCAGCAGCACTTGACGGCCAGAAAGGTGCGCAGTTACTGCGGACGAACGCAGCAGCGGCAGGAATGTATGAAACAGTGGCAGCTGGAGCCATTCCACTGGCAGCTGGTGTGGAGACAGCCGAAGACGCAGAGACAGCAGCAGCACCACAAGCAGCCGAAGGCAGCACTTCCAGCAGAGAGACCGGTCGTGGTATTGCACAGAGAGGGAGAGTCGGCTCATCGAAACCCGAGAGACTTGGCGTTTGGGTAGCAATTGGAGCAGACGGAGAAGGCGGGACCTGCGCTGCTGGCACACCGGAATTCCGAAAATGATCAATCCTGCCACCAGTGTTGCTGACTTTGGAGTCACTTTTACAACAGCCGCTGTTCGGCGTAGGGGTGGTCGTGCTTCCGCTGGTGTTGCAGCTGTACTCGAAGGCGCTGGTGGTGGAACAGCTGCTCAGGTAATAGCTGCTGCCGGTGCTATCACTCCTGTTTACGGGGGCAGCAGCAGGACGCTTCTTGTCGTAGAAAGGCAACAGGTGAATATCAGGAGGAAGGTCACTTAATGCCAGCTTTGAGCGTTCAGTTTTTGCGGCGATTCTACGCCCTGATTTCTGCCAGCGCTGCACAAATGCCGCTGTGAGTCTACGTGCTCCTTCTCTTCCGAAGCGGGCGCAGGAAAGAGTCTTCAGCCGCATGCTGCCTTTGTAGCGGTAACGTACTCGGAACTCCTGCAGCACACAAACTTAGGGAGCGGATATGCTAGTGTGCGTATTTCTCAATAGTGACAGCGTAAACTATACGTATTGGACCCTGGTTGCGTCGTATGCCGATTTCAGCTGTATGTACGTAGGAGTCATACCCACGTGTAATTAGACCATATGACGGCGGGGTGAGAGATAATACAAAATTGTGTAGGCGCATGACCTAGAAGCACAGTGAATAGCTACGAGCCGACTTCAGAGTGCAAGTACTCAGATGTTTTGCGGTGGTACACGGGCACACGCGCATATGTGTACACTTCTCGTGTGCGAGTTTGCATCGTACGTATGGAAACAGTATACTGCAACAGTACACTGCTACTAGACCGTTACCAGCGTATACCTTTGTCGCGGTGGTGTAAGAAGACAGAAGGGCGAGGTGTTAGCTGTGTTGCACTGGTCACGAATTCAAGACACGGTCCGTTTGGTACATGATCATTTACACATTCCCTACTGCGGTGATGGCCAAACACACAAAGGAAACAAGTGCGCAACTGCAGAGAACCCCTCTTCTGCAGCAAGCGACAGAAGGATTTCCCTGAAGCAGGGACTGGCCGCGGCTGTACGAGGCAGGCGTATGTGGCACAAGGTAATTATTCAAATTGCTTTTCTTTGTAGTCGATCTCTTCCTGCCTTCTGTGTTATCCTCCCAATCATGCTGTGCACACTCTGCTACACCCGTTGCTGCTCCTCCTCGAGCAAACAAGAGGCAAAGGCATGGGTGTACTGCGGCTGAAGAAGGCTTTGGCTAAGATAGCGCAAGGTCAACAGTGATGCTTCCCCGCCCAAGAAAGGACGAAGGTAAATGTGTGGTTTTGTGCTTTTCCACTGGAGGTGTGCACAGTGAGTCGGGTGTTGTGTGGCGGCGTTCCTGTCCACTTATATTGTTGTCTACACTGTGGCCTCTTCACGTATGTTGCTAGTAAGGCTGCTCCTCAGACGCGTCGCTTCGTTCTTCCCACGGGTAATGCTACTGCTGTAGCTGTTGCTAGTATGGTGAACGAGATGACGGGGCTCCCGCAGTATTCATTGCCGGTGTTGCAGTCGTCTCTTTACTGCCGCTGGTGGTCCTGCTGCATCTCTTCCCATAACTGGTGCGGTTGCTGGTGTACCACGTCTCCGCCCTGCGCTGTGAAGCCCCACAACTGTACCGAACCCTCCAGCTTCCTGAAACAGCTGCAGCTTTCCGCTGATGCGACCTCTTGTTGTGGAAGACAGACACATTAACTGATGGTGGTCCTTTGCTGGACCAGCCTGCGCAGCGGCCTGCGAAGCAGCACGACACACAGCTCACAAGGAAGCGCTTCCCCGGTAGCAGGACTTTACCTGGTTGTGGGGGTGAAAGTGAGGTTGCCATAAAGCGTCTGTCGCACCAACGCTGACTTTCCGCTCTCGCTTTTTTTTCTTTTTCAGCACCGCGAAGCCCAACGTGCTGCTGTTTGTCGCCAAATTACCCTCCCCTGCAGAAGCGGTCACATGAGCAAGAAGTCTTGCTGCGTCTGAAGCTCCGTGCTCCTGCCGTTGTTGCTCTTCTTCCTCGTCCTCGCTACTCGTGCCAAAACAGAGGGAGACTAAAGGGTGTGCTGGTGGCAGCTCTGGACCCTCGTAATCCTCCAGTAGGAACAGTCGAATTGATTTATGTCGCGAACACTGCTGATGTCCGGGCTGGTGCTGCAATTGTTTCTCCTGCTGCGTGTGAAGCCGCTGCTGTACCAGACGCTCTTGGTGTTGCCCTGGCTGCAGTTGTTGCGTCTGCCGCTGCGGCCACTGTTCTTGAACTTTCTGCTCCTGCTCATTCTTCTGCTGTTGCTGCTGCTGCAGTAATTGCTGGTGCTGTCCGAACAACTGACTTTGGAGGACTTGCCGCTGTTGTCCTGGTTGCTGGGACTGCAGTAGCTGGCGGTGCATGTGTTGTCGAATTTGTTCGTGTAGTTGCCACTCTCCAGCATGTTGTGGCTGCTGTTGCTGTCGTTGGTGTGACTGCCGCTGCAGTTGCGTGTTGGTGGGACACAGTGTAGCGATGGTGTTGTGGATCTCTACTTCAGCTGTAGACGGACATGCAATTATTCCAGCTGCGTGTGCAGCATTAAATGTGCAGGCGCTGGAAGGATCACGCGCTGCAGCAGAGGCGGACGAAGACAGGCACGCCGTACCGTCGGCAGGTGAAGCAGCACTTGAAGCAACGGTTTCTTCTGAGAGAAGACGGCGCGGTGTCACAGACAGGGAGGACGCAGAGGATGCAGCGGCTGTTACAGAACTTGTAGCACGTCTCGTCTTACCGCAGCAATTCACGTTGGCTGGCGTGTCTGCCCCCCTACCTCCGTTGTTCAAAATGTTTCTGTTCTTGCTTGACAATGTGTTCTCGGGCGTTACCTGCAGCCTGCCTTCCCGCCCATGCTTCGCGAGTGAAGTGCTGATGGAACAGCAGTTAGTTTTGTTAGGATCAAACACGTAGTCTTTGCAGAGGGCGTCTACAGTACAATCGGTTTGCCCATCCCGAGCTTGTACTTTTAGAGCCTCTGTCTTCGCTGCTGGTGCCGCTGTTGGCGAAACACTTTCACTGGTGACTGCCACTGATGCTGCACCGTGTGTTTCTTGTATTGCTGGGCTCACTGTCCCTGTTCCTGCAGCTACCGTTGCTTCTCTTGCCGCTGCCGTGAGTGTTACGAGAGAAATTGCTGCCCCCGGCATTCTTGGCGCCCGCATCGCTGTTGCAGGTTCTGTTGATGCCAGCTGTTTCACCGCTGGTGCAGGTGCTGCCTGAGGCGGTGCCGTTGCTGGCGTTGCGGCTGGTGACATTGAGGGTGCGGATCCTTGTGGGATTGCACTCGTTGAGGCTCCTACTTTCGGCATCCCGGCATCTAATGGTGAACCTGAACGTATGCAGGAGTGTGTTGCCAAATAACATACATTTCTGCTTCTGCACTTGCGGTCTTCTCGCCTCGTGCTTGCCCGATTTTCCAGCTCCTCGGAGTGTTTTGTTTGTGCTGGTGATGCAGCCTCCTGAGAGGTAGTAAGGGAGCGGAATGCAGCGTGAAGGCCACTCCACCCAGCTGTTGCGCACGACTGTGGTGAAGCCGGTGCTGCCGTTGCTGCATCTTGTGTCTCTGGCAGGCCGGTCTCCGGCCTCATCAGGCCTGCCAGTCTCTCAAAAAGTGCATGGCCCGTTGGTGCTGCGGCCACGTTCGGCGTTGCGGCCATCTGAGTGTCTCGCGCTGCTGCTGCTACCGCTGCTGCTGCTGCACTAGCTTCTTTTGTTTCCATTGGTAGGGACAACGGGGAGAGTCAAGCCAAACTTTGTCTACAGGAGAGCTTACCTGCAGGCGCCGTGCAGACTCTCCGTCACAATGCAGAGGTAGAATACGCCTCTCTGAAAGGCAGCAGGCGTAGCAGTAGCAGCAAGGATATCGTGGCAGCGCGGAAGACGGTACGACAACACGAACAGATTCAGCTGAAGACGTACAGTTGCTGTTGTAGCAGCGAGGAAGACAGGCAGATTTTTTTCGCAGCACGAAGTGCAGTCGAAAAAGCTGCGAGCGGCCGTTACAGTCCGTGGCGAGTTACCCTCTCTGTTCGCACTCGTATAGCTGCCCCGGTGTAGACGGCCTCACTTCCAGGCGCGAACGCTGACATTAGAAAGTGATCTAAGTAGTCGGTGCGCTTTCTGCTGAGGCTAAGCCTGACGCTGAGTGCCCTGGTAGTGCCCTTGCTGGTGCCAGTGCTCCTGCTTGTCCACTTTCTTCGGCTTTCCTGGCAGCCACATGGTCGGGCAACCAGCAACGCAGAGCATGCACACGCTCGCCCCAGTTCTGCCAGCGCCTAGGAGATGCTGCTGAAGTGCATCCGCTGCTGCCCTTGAAGCTGCGGCTGGTGTTCTTACTGCGGAGGTGCTTCTACGCTAGCCGAGTCGTTGTGGATACAGGCGTCTGGGCTGCCGACTACGCTGAGGAGGTGCAGATGTTCCGGCTGATGCTGTTGTGTGCCCGTTCAGCGTAAACTGTGTCAATTACAGAGCCAGGCCAGGCGGCAGCAAGTCCGATTTTCAGAGTAGATGCTCATGTCCTCAAGAAGACGATGTTGAGATGCAACTGTCGAAGTGTTGCACTACTCTACCTGCTCTCACTTCTACAGCTAAGGATCTTGGCACGGACGATCCTCTTGCTGTTCCGGCTAAGGAGAGCGTTGCTTCTCTAGCAGAAAAAGGATACTTGCTCTGGCACCAACGTTGTGCCCGGAGGGGCACGCCCGTACAAGCCATGCAGTCAATTTGAATTCGCAGGCGGAAAGCGAGGACGATACCGGTATACCAGTCCTGCTCTGGATGCTATTACTGCATTTGATGGGGGCTCGACGCTGCAGCTGCCTCTTCAAATGTCGATGGCTTCCTGCCCGATACGAGTAAACCATACTCTCATACATGTTCACAAGCATGTGAAGCCGTGTCAGAGGACGAGCAGTGGATGATACGCACGTGCACTACATTTGCATACATATTCACACATGTAAAGTCAGAGCACGGGAGCACTGGGCACAGACGTGTACACATGTACACATAGCGGGACGGATAGGTGCCTGAAACGCGAGATCTGTGTAGGGGAACTGATCAGTGGGGACTCGAGGTACTTGAGCAAATGCCAGTCTACTCTTCTCTCCCAATCTCTTGTCCCAAATTTCTGTGTCGCCATTACTGCCAACGCGGGCGTCGCTCCGGCACGTGAGGCTGACTTGCCTGCAACAGCCACGACTGCCTTTAGGGCTAAACTGGTTACTGGATGCCGTCTACAGCAGCGGCACACCGGCCTACTACCTGTGGGCTCATCTCTGTGTGTGCTACTCCCAATCGAAGCGCTGTGGACACCGTGTCCGCCACCGTTTTCCCCCTGCTTCAGCAGGATGTGTTTGTATCTGTGCCAGCAGATGCGTCCCTGATGCTGTTGTTGTACCTAATGCTGGTTTCGCGGGGATCCACACACGTGAAGCAACAGAAATACCGTAGCGGTCTCTCACGGTGCTCTTATTTGAAGCCTGCTGGTGAAGTGGTCGATCCTCCGTCTCTCAGCGGTCCCGCTGGTGCTGCTGCGGTCGATTGAAGAAGTACATTCACGAGGGGCAGCAGCCGAATTAATCACCGCCTAAGGAAAAACATCTGTTCTTCAGACGAAAGCGGTTGCACGTCGATGTTGCCATGCCACGCATAGCTGCGTAGTTTTCTCTTCGTCCTTCCTTCTTCATGTGCTTTACCAGGAAAGCCGTCCTCTTCCCTTGAGCCTCGCTTTCGTGCTGTTGTGGATTGCTGAAGAAAACGTTGCTGCCGGTATGAATGCCGCCATGATTTCCTCACTGGGCTCATTAGGCGGAGAACATAAGAGCTTCAAAACAAGCACGAAATATCGAGGGAAAGCAGGCTGTAGCACAGGAAATTCGGTCGACCAGTATGAAGGGTGTCGTGTGGCGACAGCCATTCTCACCTCCAGGGCCGTGCTATGCCGCCTCGCTTAGACAGCAGCACCAGCAGCCCAGAAGCGGTGAACATGAGCACAAGCACAATCCCTCGTCCTCTATAATGCAGTAAGTGTCCTTGCCTGCTGCGTTGTGCTGCTGCTGCAGCTGCTGCTCCTTTTGTGTATGCATAGTTCATGCACGCTGCGGCGTCGCCGCCACTGGTGTCTCGCTGCGCCTCGTGAGGCTCAATGAATTGCTGGCCCCTCGCCAGGAAGGACGTCAGCGAAATGCTGTGCGAACATTGCTGACACTGATCCACTGGCCACCGTTTGCTGCGCCCGTGGCAAAAACATTGCTGCTCTGTTTCAAGGCCTACTGTAGCAGACACCGCCGTGAACTGTCGTCTGGGTCTTTTCTTGATGTGACGCCTGTTTTCCCTCCGGTTCCAGCCATCAGGTACAGCGTCCGCGGCGTTCCTGCCAAGTGCTGTGTTGTAGCGGCTGTGTTGCACAAGGCACCTTTGCGACTACGCTGTTTCCAGTGCAGCTTCAACTGTTACCCACCGACGTAGTACTCCCGCCATAACAACGTTGCTGCAGTGCAGTAATAGTGTTCCTCCTCTTGAGTTGTAAAGACGCGGGAAAAAGTGCCGTTGAGTGCACCTGTCCGCGTTGCACAGCTGACATAGGCGAGTGAAGAGTCTACTGTTGACGAGGTCGGCTGGTGCTGCCGCTGCCGCTGCTGGTGCTGCAGTTACAGTGTATCATCGTCGCCCTAGGGGCCGCAGTGGCTGGCGAGGTACCACTGAAGTTCACATTCCACTTCTTGCCCCATTTTCTTGTCGCTGTGGCGCTCGTTTCTTCCAAATCAATAGGCGTTGTCACATGCGTTTGCTGTGGCGCTTCACGGTCTGCTCGTTGGTCATTCCTTCCGTGTATCCCGCTGAGGAGTCGCGCGACCGCACTGCCGCCAACAGCGAGGGACACGCCCGTCGCGCACTGTGGTGCTGCTGCTCTTCACCCTTTCGCTCTATGGTGCAGATGCTGCAGGCGGTGTCTAGTCGCGGTCGTTCTCCTACTACCAGGTGGCGGATGAGGGCGTATGAGCACCCGAGTAGACCAGAATTTCGGGACAAATGGTTGTTAATCTTGGGACTGTAGAGTTGTCTGCTTTAGGGTAGACGCGCCCTTCCCCGCGCAGCAGGTATTAGGACACCTATAACATCTCCACCAAGCACATCGACTAGACCGAAGTTGTCGGCACCAACCCCGACTTGCTGTTCAGTGTCCCCGCCGCGCCTCTACGTGACTTTAACACGCACACTGCATTCATCCTTAATTTCACTCCTCCCTCGTCCAGCAAGCGTGCGGGCTAAGAAACTTCAGTACGCATCGAAGGAAATGGAAAGGGCACTAACCAGAGAAACGTATTCATATCTCTTTCACACAGTTGCGTACGCACAAATCCATATACTAGAGTGTGGACACACATCAAATGTAACGCTCCACGAGGCAAGTCTCTCTTGCGTGAGGAATGGATGGGACGAGATCTGCTACCGGTTGTACCGGTGCGCTACGGCGGGGATACCCAGCGGGGGCCAGCACCAAGAGGTGCTCGACGGTCGTACATAAATACCTACCGAGCAGATGATCTGAGGGGCACGGTAAACGAAAAGAGGAGGGACGTTTCCGTCCGCCTTTGAATTTTTCCCAGGAGTAAAACGTAGACGTCCTCACGCACTGTAGCGCCCTACTGGGCACAATGCGGTTGACAACGAGCCCCTGAAAACTAGTCGACCAATGATCAAACCGGATTCTATCTCTGGTGGGCATGGCTTACTAAACGTGAGCCAGCTGCTGTAGACATAGAAAGCTACACTACTTACGAGCTCTGGCGGGACTGGGTTATACCTTTGACGTATCGAATTTGAGGTGAGAGACTCACACCCGGGCAAGGACGGTTCGTCCGCAAGGGCAAGGATGTAAACTAACGAGTTCCGCACGGTTCTTCTTATTTGGTCTGAGTGGCGACTGCATCGATGAGCATGCTATCCGTTTAAAAGGAACTTCTCTGTTCGAGGGTAAAAGGCAACTCGTATAGCAGACAGCCGCAATTAGTCTAGGCGGGCCGCCGGGTGCTAATGAAGGACGATTTCCACGCTGCCAGCACACGCTGAACTACATGAGCAAATTCCCCCCGACACAAGTCGGCTCTTGTCCAGCTTACTATGGGCATTCGCGGACAATCACGCGTAGACGCGAACTTGTTGCATGTGGAGACAGGAGAAAGTTTTAACAGGGGAAAAAGAACGGATTATACAGTATTCCTTCCCAAGCAGATTGCATGACAATGGAGGGCACCTGCACGTTTCGTGAGCACAACCAGACGGGTGAGATAACCGCCCGTGGGGGTAATCATAATTCCCATGCCCAACGACTTCCAACTAAGCACAGCCGTCCCGTCGCAGACACGTTGCTTTCCTCAGTGCAGGCAGCAAAGCTGGAGCTGGCAGTGTTTTTTTAGTTCTCGTAGGTCAGGCGTAATGTTGCCAGTTCAGATTCTATTCTAACTGGTCAATTTTCAAGACGACAACCTAAAACTCTCATGATGCATTTTAGCTACGCTATGACCACCAGTACACAATGGTCTTCATACTTCTTCTTGCCCCATCGGTGCCCGAAATAAAAGGAAGCAGCTCTTATTGTCAAAGAGAGCGATTCGGATACTTCGGCGTCAACAGGTAAAACTGTCGCATGACAGCTGTTCGAAGAGAAACTTGTGAGAGATCCTGCGACCAAATCGCGGAGGCTGCAGTCGTCCATACGTACGTATACATATATACGTTTATGTAAACGTGGACACGTATACCTGTATGCGTATATGTGCGTATGTACAGTATATGCGCAGATGCGTGTTTCTTTAAAAAAGCAGCTGAGCAGTTTTTTGTAATGTTCTAGCCCACTACTCGCAGGTGCTGGTGACCTCTATCACCGAACAGAAGTGCCGTAACCATACGAAAAAGGTGCCGAGTAGGAAAATTTAAATTCTCTTTGCGCCCAAGAATGTGATACGGAGAAAAGTGCTGATTAGAGTACCTGTCGGCGAAGAAATTGTGTTTGTCGTGAGAGGAACCTGGCGGGTTGAGAATTAAAGTGCAGGGCCGAAATACAAAGATGTGAGTCGCAAAGCACAACTCCAGACACCGTCACTGCAAAAAAGTCCTCACGTGGCACGTGAAATAGCTGCGCAACTGCTCAAAGAGAAAAGGCGACCACACGTGAGAACAACTTTGACAGATATTGATAGAACCCTCGGTGACGGCGTGTACGTAACCACGACGAAATTGCAACACTAACTGACTCCAACTTCATTGGAGTACCGGCGCAGGAGCCGTACTCACTACAGAAAGATAGTGTTCCAGTGCGTTCAAAACGACAACGCAGCAGGAGGTGCAGTAGAAATGTATTTGTGGTAAAATGTGTAGACGGAATCAATTAGAGCACTAAGCGGGTCTTGTTTTCGACGTGGACGTAGTTAGCGAAAAGTCGAGTGCTCGGCATCAACAAGGATTAAGCCTGTAGGTCTTCTCCGTTGCCAGCTATGCAAAAGCAGGTGTGGTTCTGCAAACTGCAATGCGGTAATGCGGAAAACCATATACAAGCGAGTCTTCACGTTCGGCTAAGAAGCGGGATATTCCTCAGACTGACTAGGTAAGGCTGAAACGGGTGTAAACGATGTGCTAGCGGGGCACTTGTCAACTTATCTCCGCCCTTCAGCAGGACACGGGGACTTGCTAAATTTAGCATTGTGTTTCTCCGCAGCTGTTCACTCCGGACGTGCTGGCGCATACGCATCAAGTGCGCTAAAGATAATTTCCGTGAATGCCCGATAAACCTACTTGCCGAGAATGACGCAGCATTATTTTCCGCATCTGGTGTCACTCTTAGTAAGGGTCTGGTCTACGCGCTGCGCACTGACGTCCTGAAGCAAGACATGCAGGCGCATTTAGTAAAACTACAGAAAAGCGTTAAGCATCCATATGGAGCCGTAGGGCCGCGTTCTGCCTTCACCCGAGATTTCATATATATACAAGCGTGTGGCGAAAGAGCGATCTGGTCTTTTTACTGCCTATTCACTTCTATCATTTATGTACGTGGTACACATGCGAAGAAATTAAGCAAAAACTCCTATCGGCCTTGCTGCTGTCGGGTCCACAGATGCCATCCATAAGCCAGTCCAAAAGAACTAGTATATGAAAAAGGAAGTCTATTTGACGGTCGTGGAACAGTATAAGCTGCCGTCCACGTTTGGCCGGACACACCCCACTGATTGCCGACGGAGGCCTGCCGACCATTGTTCCCAAACTTGTCCTCAGCAGGGAAGTCTGTGCTTCACCTGCGCGCCTTGAAGGAGAAACCTTCTCCTTCGTGGTACTTACCTGCTAGGAAATTTCCAACCTTCTTAGCGCACTGTGGAAGTCAGGCGCGGCCTATGGTCTTGAGGAAATGTCTGAAACGTAAACTGGCGAAATAGTCCAAAATGAAGAATAAGAAGGTTTGTACGTACCTGGTGTGCTGTTTGCAAGGTACACCTTGTTTAACTGGTAAACACTTTGAGCAGAACTTGCGGAAATCTGGGAAAAGTCAGTTTATTACTCTGGCAGCCAACAGGTTCGCTTCCGATATGGAACAACTGCATCCTGTCAAAATAACGTATTGTGTCGTCCAAGTTTAACGCTGAAATGGGAGAAACAAGAGAACGTGGCATGCAAACTCTTTGTTTAGGATGTCTCTGTCTTCTTTGAGAGTAGAAATGAGTTGCACGCATCCATGTATCTGTAGACGCACAACGATGCATATACTGCACAGGACACGCTTGTTGAGATTTCAGAATTTGCTAACAGGTGCGGGCTCCTTGCCATACAAATACTTTCGAAGTCGCATTCCGTTCTCCATCTATGTGCAAAAATATATACTAGAGGTCATGCCATACACAGTCATGTAAATATTTGAATACCGGTACAGCCATGTGTAGCCAACACGTATCCCGCTGCATGTACGAGTGCACACGGAAGTGATGACATATACAATCAGGTGCATGTATGTATGTATGTATGTATGTATGTATATATGTATGCAATTATGTACACGTATATATATATATATATATCCGTATATGGCTGACTTCCCAGTACGTGGCACTGGCCTCAAAACTTCGAAAGTCCGATCTGCTGCCTTTTTCGGACCCCTCGTCACCTTCCCAGTGCACGCGCCCTACACCGTACTGGTGTGTCGGGGCGAAAGACAGTCCATGAGTATGAGTCTGTAGTGCTTCCGATAGCTTTATCACAAGCGTTCATACCCAGCAGTGCCGTGCACACACCTGCGTGGCCTTGACCCGCGGCCTCCATCTGTGCCGATCCCGTGTATGTTGCGTCACTGTTGTACGACCGTATCCCTCACACTCTGCAACTCTGACGCATGCAACGCGCCGTATCGACGGAGCATCAAGTAAACTGCAAAACAGAAACAGCAACAGCGGGAAGGGGGACGATGGTAACAGCGGCAGCAACAGCAACAACGCCCGAGAACTCACGTCGGGAGACGTGCCCCCGCAGATACATTCGCCTCCCCGAGTCTCCAGCACCAGACCAGCATCAAGGACAGATTTGAGATAGCCTGGACGTGTACATACATGTATACGTATTCCTATAAATACACAGAGAAAGGGAGAAAGGAACACACGTCAACAGAAGCAGGCGGCATACGCGGCAACACAATGTACCACCTCACCAGATCGGAGCTTTCCTTAGTAACACTGCATGATCACCTACAGATATAAGCACCTCACGTGCGGAAGGGCTATGTAACGCAGTAGCGAGTGAATGTTTCTGCGTTTGCACATACACATGCGTAGATACACGCCCTTGCGCATGTACTCGTACATTTGAGGACGCGGAAAACCAGCGCAACCAAAAAACACACACATATCCACATACACAGACACATAATCTGCCTGCAGTTGCAGCTGCATCTGTGCGGACTCTCGTTCCAACAGGTACAGGACGCACACGCGTACGCATACGAAAAAAACAGCGCTCGCGTCGCTACGAGAAACCAACGAAGAAGATATGCTTACTGGGACTGAGGTACGAAGCGCAGTCGAGTGCCGTGTTCCCGTTGGCATCTACGGTGTTAATAAAGTCGCTGCTGCCGCTCCGAACCAGCGTCCGGTGCAGCAGCTGACTGGCCAGACCCAACGAGCACTGCAGTAAGACACAAACGGCACGCACGTTGTTTATCTCCAGTTTTTTAATGTAGGCGTTCGGTTGTTTTGCTTCTGGTGCATTGTGACCGTGTGCACTTCCTTTGTTGCTACTGTATGCAGCAGGGAGGAGTGTGTACTCATCACCTGAGATTCCCCTAACGATGTATCTCTTCGATAACGTGTGAGCACTCATTCAGCTCCTGGTAGGGGTGCATTACTACCTGTCTAGCACGGATATATTCGCTAGACCCGTAAGATACGGTTCGCGCACGTCAGCCCGCACGCATTTCTTGAGTAGGTCTGAACTGTCATGACGTAACTGCACGCACCTCTACTACTCTGTGTGTGTCTTCTTGTGTGTCGGCGGTGCGTTTGACTGCACTGTGCCACATAGCAAGTTGTGTGTGGCAAGGGCTTCCCAATCTGTTGTGAACATCTTTTGTCATGTCACGAGTCAAGTCTCTGTCACATTCCGCACTAGCTAGGAACCTACTGACGCAAGTGCGTGCGTATTTGTATTTGCTACTCCCTACACGTTTACAAACACGGAGACGCTCACATACACACACACACACACAGGTACAAACATTCTCATGTGTCCTTGTTTCTGGAATATACACATATACTCGATCGTGCAATGTGTAAACACACTCGTGACTCCAAGTCTCTATAACGCGTTCACGGACAGAGTTTACAAGTGCACAGAAATGTACAGCGTACACACATTTGGGAGGACTGTGGACCTGTGCACAGAGAAGAAGTCTACGGAATGCGGCAACTAAAGTACAGCACTTTTCCCAGATGAATGGATGATACAGCCTGATTGCACGCAGTGCATCAATGACAAGACCTCGCACAAAACTGCAAGTCCACCAACAGTGGAAGAGTATCTCGTCCTCTGGTCGCACATCGTACCTACTGGAATCGGTTTCACATCGTTCTATATTTTACTTTTTTTATCGCGGTGAAAGCACTTGAAAATAGACAGTAATCACACAAAATGTAATACTGTCCATACAGCTGCAGCTGACTAAGGGGAGGACCGACAGGCCGTACAAGTAGCGGAAGCAGCAGCACAACCTCGGGCTGGCAGGAGGTCACACAGCAGCAACGTTAGCGAGTGCAGTACGCCAGCAGCACCAACAGCAAAAACAGTGGAAGCTGCACCTCCTCCCGGCGGCAGTCGCAGGGATGGGATCCCTAGCGGCAACACGGCACAGTAAGTACAGCAGTGTAGACATGCTTGGTCCGTTGCTGCTTCTGACGATGTGTTTTTGCTGCTGCTTCGAGTAATCAAAGCTGCAGCTGGAGCACCTGCGAGCAAGCCAACTACAGTATCCAAGAGCGTCCTCATTGCGTGGGGCGGCAGCGACACAACTACAAAGAGGCTAGCAGGAGCAGCAATGGCGGTAACAGCAGCAGCAACTGCTGCTCGATGCACAGCAGGACTGGGCAGCAGAAGGCCACGGCAGAAACGGCAGCGTCTCCACTAGCTCGGACAACAAACAACATCGCCGCAGCAACAGCAGGGTAAATTAACGGCAAAAAACAGCAACAGCACGCTGCAGACGTGCCATACATGGGGAGGCCGCCCGCCTTACTCTTGCAACGGCACGGAAGGCGGCGGGCGCCCGGATGACCACACAGAAGTTCGAGAGCAGAACAGAAGCTTACATTTTCAAAGGCGGCAACCATCAGGGCTGTCCTCTCGTTGGGGACGGACTTGACGAGAACGTCAGTGAGCGGATCCAGCAGCATATAGGCAGCGAGAGCCTCTTTTCTGCGGATCAATGTCAGCTGCAGCGTTGTGTAGATCTCTCCGTAACCGCTGCAAAGCAGCGCAGCAGTGATGTGCAAAAACGCACGGAAACGAACATACTACCGCATCCGCTACCCAGACGACCGGAGCTGCGGCTAACCGGGTCAGTAAGCACCTACCGGCGAAAGTAGTGTTCCCTGTGCTAAGCGTCTAAGGATGCCCGAAGACGTATGCATCCACACTACGGGGTGCAACTGACGTTCTGCGTGTTAACTTTCCGTACACGTGCGCACGAATCTATCCATATGAGGAAAACATGAGGTATCTCTCTACACGTACAGGCGTGTACTATTGAAGACACAGGCAAAATTCAGCTCGTATCCCTGTGTACAAACGCAGACCCACGTACCCAGACGAAAAGAAGGAGCGAATATCACTTCTGAAAGTCTTTCTGTACATGAAAAGAAGGAGTTGAAATACGCAGTAGGTCTCATTGTGTACGCGCTTGTGCACAAGATATTAGTGTTCACACAGGCAAGCAGGTATCTACGTGAGAAGGCGACTGAGGATACTTTCAGGGAACTTTTTCTGCCCAGTTGTAAGAACAAATGCGTTTTCTTTGTTTGCTGTTGCCAACGCGAACATGCCTTGCTGGCAAATGCACGTGGAGGCCAGGTTTAGTATGAGCGCTGAGCTCCTGCAGGCACTGGGCGCTGCAGTGGGAAGAATGTGATGGCTGCAGCAGGGATCTTCCTGCTCACCAGAAATCTTCTCTCATCTACGGGACATTCGTTTTCTGGGGTGTGCACCTACCTGTTTATCCTCCGGTACTTTCAGTCTTCAATCCTCTGTATTCACGTGTATACTGCGCAACTATATTTTCAACGTAGCCCTCTTGTCTCTTTGTCCCCTCCGTTCTTCAACATTGTTTTCCAGGGAAAGGGAATAACTTTACGGGTGGTGGAACAACAGCGGCCATTGTCATTAATCTCTGCCTCTCTTCACGGGCTCTTCTAATCTCGTGTCCCTACGCCCCAACGTGTAGGACACTGTTTACAGAAAACTTGCGGGACTTCTTCAACTTCTCAGAAGATTGCAGGTCCTGCCCTGCCTCAACAGCAGCCAACACCTCTCTCCCCCCATATCTACTAGTCACAAGTAAGGCAACCCCTGGTACATGTAACATAGACATATACTTATTCACATACATCTCTAGGTGTACACGCGTACACACACGACTGTGTCTAACGCCCTTTTCTGGACATCCGTGGGCTGTCGACTGCAGTGCACAGTTGTTATGAGCACGCTGCGGTTAATTGCAGCGTACGCACGCGTGCGCATATACCCACATACATTTCCTACCCGCGGGCATGCAGAAGGGTAACTATATATGTCTCCATATACGCCCGTCTGCATATAGTTTTCTGTTCTGATATACGAGTGCGCACCTACGTATGCGAACACAAATGGTCGTGAACACGTACATGGCCGTGTGTACACATAACCATGCATACACCTTACGCGGGCGTGTTCTGTCACATATACATATATATATATGTATACAACGCTTGTAATAAAAATATACGTCCGTATATATGCGTACGCGTGTCTTTCCGAATCACGCGCGATCCGTCTGGCAGAGGGCGTCCTGTCGTGAGCACAACCCCGTTCTAGGCAGCAGAGTCACATTCAGCAAAGCTGCAGGTACAACGCGACACGTTCATATATATATATATATACACGTTTGGAGTGTACCTACGTTTACTGTTCCATATATTTGCTTCTCTATTTCGACAGAATATATGTGTGCAGAGTTTCTTCTAGCCCGTCAGGTGTCCTTGGGCATATATGTACGTTTTTTTCTCCCTTTGAAGACATGTTACATACGTCTGTATATCCCTTTTTCTGTAGAAGTGTCACGCACGCACAGTTACGTTTTCCTCTTCATCTGCAGGCATACTTGTGCACCTGCGCGGTGCACATAAGAAACACCACTACTGAGCTTCCACTTTCAAGGAGGTACTTACGGCTGGGTGGCGGTACAGAGAGGAACATTCCACCACATACGAAACGTCCGCAACTTGAAGATATCTCCGCCTGCGGTGTGCAGTGCAAACGGTACAAAAAGGCGGAGCAGGACTGCAGCACTTCTCGTTGAAAAGAAGCAGGAAGGCTTGCCGGCGTGCAGTTGCCCGAGGTCCGGGCTGCACCTTCGCAGATATTCATATCCCAATAAAATTCACGTGCTGGGCACATGCCTATTTCAACGTCATTCTTCCTGTGTGAGTGTAGACAGATGCAGGAGTCTTGACGATCAAAAGGAACAACGTGCGCTCCAGTTGAGCCGTGGCAAACCGAACGGAATAGCACTTATACACTTAGAAACATTTGTGAGAGGATATCAGTCCACAAATATAGAAGCACACGCATTTCTCAAACGGGGTCTGCATATCTCGCTCGTCGCTCCCTCTCTCTAGACACATACGCATAATGAGAGTCTACCATTCTCATAGCGTACGCCGCGGGTGTCCTGCGAGTGGCAACTCGAGTACACTCGTCGTCTCTGCGAAGCAGCACCGACAAGCAAGCCACTGCAGCAACTTGCAGCCTTCCTCTGAAAACCAGTTCTCTCTCTCGATCTACTCAGCACATTCGAGAGCTTCTATGTGCACATCTGTGTGCATACAAACATACGTAAATGCTGGTCGGACGTATGCACGTGTAAGTACCTATCCCGATACACACAAACGTGTTTACATAGACACATGGGCCTGTACGTGGGCTGTAGGCTGGAACGAAAAGGTCGCCCTTTCAACGCTTCTTCTTCACAGCCCCTCAGTCCAGCGGCCCTTTCTTTCCCCTTCTTTTTTTCATCTCCTTCTTTAGAATCAGCATCACGACCCGCCACCCTCACATGCGGCGGCAACATCTACATGCAGGTTTGATTCGTGCTTCTTCTTTGAGGCCGGAAAAAAAAGGTGCATCACCAAATTTAACAGAGAGGCAGAAACGTAGCATCGTGACAGCCTATTCATCTGTCTTCTGTGAACTCTCACAAACAGGCATTCTCTACTGCTGCGTACCTCTCTGCCTTTCCACCGCTGCGTCGCCGGATCTGAGTGTATCTCGTCATCTAGCACGTATCCTTATATGTAACTAGAATGTGATGCATGCACGCGCAAGTCTTCTATCAACTGGTACGCGTTTGCTCTTTTGCGGCTCACATGAAAAGGGTGCACAAGAGAAGAACTGGCCTCTATATAAAAGTTGGCACGCAACCATACGCTTACGAAGTTCGAGATTGACACCACATCGGTTCAAGTGAGTACTCGCGCACTCTGCTGCGGCCGCTGTTCTAAAATCCATTCTACGGGGTGCGCCTTCTCTGTCTTTCCACGTCTAGAGGTGGTTGCTTTGCGCTTGTCCTAAACAAAGTGTATCTATCGTCACTAAAAATGGCAGCGCGGACCGCAAACATCGCGGCAAAAAAGCAAGCTTTTGCGCCCCGATCCCGCGCAATCTTGGTTCTACATTTGTTGTCGTTTCTTCAAACAACCACATAAAGTGCAGAATAAGAAATCTGTACTCGGTGCTGAACAGCTCTCAAAACGGCAGCTTCTCGCACAATCCTTCCGCGCGTCTGCTACAAAGTAGCTGCTAAAACGTCTTTGTTGCAGAGAGACGTGTGAAAAAACAAGCCATTCGCCCTCTTCTCGAACAAATTCATAAACATGTAATCAAGACTTGCCTGCTTTGATACGCGCGTGCATCTTAAGCTGCACGCGCGTATCAAAGAACAGCTACGTACTTTTCGTGAAGAAAGGAAAGTGTTGTTGTGAGGGTGCGGCAGAGATCCCCTGCGGCGCACACTCATCACTTGCAGTAGCTGACGTGTGTGTGCTGGTGCACACAGTGAAACACCCGGATGTGCTCAGCCGTGAGTTCCGAAGTGTACGGACACCGCCGTGTACTTTTCCTGTTGCTGTTGTCTAGCCCGCAGCGCTCTGGCTAGAGCACCAACACAGCGGCTGAAAAAGCAAAGTGCAGAACTCTCTTTTGCAGTCGTATGCCGGAAAAGTCTGCCATCGCATCGGTCCACGCACGTGAGTACACACACCCCCCCCCATGCAACGCATATGGTTTAGAGATATAAACAAGTGAATGCGTACGTGCCTACGCACATATAAGAATGTGTACGTAGGTTTTAACGCGTAAGTTGGGGAGTGTATACAGGTATGTGTAAGAATTTGTACACGTTCTTTCAGTACATGTATGAGTGTATTTAAATTTGTATACAGACGTGCATACATGCTGACACACGTACGCATGTGTATGCACATTAATTATGCGTACATTGACTTTTCCTGTATACGCAAGGAGGTGTGCATTCAGAATAGGAGAAACGAATCCACCTGCAGCAAGTGTAAATAGCAACACTTTCTCTGTGAAGACTCACTGTCTACGGCTTCGGACATGTCCCTCCTCGAACAGGGCTTGCCCCACAGCAGTTTTCGGTAAGGGGAAAGCGGGGGCAACAGCAGCGAGGTTTGCTGCAGCCGCAGCCACCGCCGGCGATAGTATCGCTTGTCTGCTGCAGCCTCCTCGTCGTCTTCCATGTGTGCGACATCCACAATTTTTTCTGGTTCTTTTGTACCTTTGAGTCTCCACTAAAATGCACGTAATGAGAGACATCACTATATATATACACATACGTGAGCACCTAGGTAAGCCCACGTAGACGCACACACGTATATGCTGGAAGAGAGACAAGAAGAGAGACACCGGTAAACGCGTCACCCCATACACGTGCAAGTAGAACAAAGATTATACGGAAATGTGCCAATTCTGTATACTATAAATGTCGAAGTACACAAGGAGGATCTTTGCGGACGTGTACGATAAGCAGCTGCCCGCTTGACGAGAAGTGTTCCACTGCTTCAGTGTCCCCGCAGCGCTGCATCTATGCGTACCTACTCGCTTGCTTCTCTCTCTCTCTGTCCATTTATATGTATACACATATGCAGATGTGCACATATAAATATACATGAGATCCCCCTATATCATGATCTCTCCCGCTCCCCCTCTCTCTCTCCCTCTAGTATATATAAGAAATATTCTTTCGCAAGATTTGTGTATACGGACTTGTACACGCGTACAACAGGACTACAGAAAGAAGAACACGGGCATAGAAAGGAAAAAAAGTGGAAGTAGCACGAGTGCGGCAGCAGCATTTCTAGCTAAACGATCAATGCAGTATCTCTTCAGTCCGAATGGGAGACAGGGCGAAGTGGAGGAGCAGGAACTGATTGTTCTGGGTGAAAAGCGAGTGAGAGTCGTCATTCTACACTTGGGCATTGTAGAAAAATGAGCAAACCTCGAAAGCGGTCGTGAACACGGAAAGTATTAGCGGTGCAGAACGTAACCTACGAGGGAAACGGCAGCAGTAAACGTACACGGCGGTGTCTGTACACCTCGGAACTCACAGTTGAGCACGAACTGGTGCATCTCTGTGTGCAGCACGTTACAGGGGAACCTAATCTACGCAAGAACCGGGGTAGAGAGTAGAACTTGTAATTGTCTGGTTGAAAAATGTCGTACGACACCAGTAGACATCTGTGTCACCGCTATTCAGAGTAACGTAGATGAGGTACGCGAAACCTAGAAGTTAGCTAAATTTTTCTCAACAGGGTTAATAAGCCGATAGAGGCAAGAGGAATACGTCACCGAGAAAAGTGCCGTGCACGAACGTTTTCTTCTGTTCAGGAAATGTAAGGATTGCCTCACTGAACATTGAAGTTTACGTGCGCACCCCTTGTTGGACGTTTGTGATACGCCTCCCCATTCAGCGGTCAGCTGTCGGATGTGCGGTCTATGCGGTATTGCACTGTTACGTATAAAGACACCTTATCAGATGCATGCTCATCGCAGTAACTGCTACTACGTTGTGTCTTCAGGGTGGAGTTTTAAGCGCTTCATGCACATTGTGCGCCTCACTGATGAATAGGCCTTCTCTGACGTACACTTACGAACACGCCTCTTACTGCATTTCTTGCTTCTGGCCAACACTCCTTCTTTCCGCAGTTCTACACGTGTTTGCTCAGAACACCGTTGAGATGCAATGTTCTGTGCACGCTTCATGTGTACAGCCTTAAACATACGAACTACGCGTATGAGTGACAATAAGAAGTCTTACGGACTTCCCTTCTGTGTGCTCACGGCTCTATACTTCTGTGTCATTATGTAATGCTCCTGCACCTACGCCGTGACGTGAGCGAAGCGCGATAATATGTTTCAGTGTTCATGCTATTAGTTCATTGTGAACGAAACAGAGGGAAGAAGACTGCGGAATCATGAACTGTTCCACAGTCGGCCTCTTCCGACACACGCAACAGCGACATCACGGCATGCGGTAATAAATTAGTTTTGCACAACGTAAAGCATAGTAGAGCACGTTTGTGCGGCAGAGCCGCTGCATCACCTGCTTTCTTCACTCAAATCATTTTGCCGTAAGTTTTCCCGTGCACAGGTACTCACACAAAACGAAATCAGCAATAAGGAGGAAGAATTTTGTATCTGTGCAGCAAGTTTTCACGCCTGAAAAGGGCTAATTTCGACGTTCTAGTTTCTTCCGCGCGAGTGGGAGACGGTAATCAAGTAAGAATACGCAGCAGACCTCGTGAAGGCGAAACGGTACTGCACGCGAAACAGCCTTTTCGTAACTATTGATCGAGCAACGACTCAACGAGTGCACTTCTTTCCACGCGGGAAGCAGTCATGCCGTTGGCCGGCTATCACGTGTGCGCACAGGGAGTACAGAAGAAGTGAGGCGGCAGACCACTCGTCCACCACGAAATCAAAGCCTTTCCGTTTGCGGATGTGTACAGGGAATACAGAAGTGAAGCGGCACATTATTCGTACACCATACAAACGAAACCTTTTGCGTTCAAGAGAAGAGCGAATGTTGTTTCTTTTTAACGAGTCCCTACGAAACCACAGAATACTGCAACAGCGCCTGCTATGCACACCAAGGGTACGTGCAGGCACACGTTATCAAGCCATGAGTGTAGATTCGGGTCTGTGAAAAGGTCACAGATAACGATCTTCTGAACAAGCAAAGACTAACAGGAACTCAAGCCGCATGGATACACAAGCGGGAACTACGCTGCAACGTTAAGCACCCGCTTTATAACGTTATTCGTGTACGCCCAAAAGCGGAAGCTCGAATCTTAGGAATGCGACGCTCGCCCTGCAGCGGCACACGAAAAAGGATGAGTAGTCGTCTTTAGAAAAAGACCACTGAGGTCCTGGTTTAAGGAGACAGGTAGACACTGCTACACACCCCGTGTCCACCTCACACGGAGACGGGCGAGTCAGCGGCTAGCTGGACTGTTTTCTCATTCCTGGAGCTAGCCCTCGGGAAGCGGTGACTGGTGGGGCGGAAATGTATACGTACATACGTGAATTTTTAACGTGGGCGATGCTCTTGGAACTGATGTAGGTGGCGAGACGAGGTCTGTCGAATGTATTCGTGTACTTGTATATTATTTTGCGTGCGCTGACGCATAATGCCGCTCCTCTGCCATCCCTCTCCGCCTTGATGACCACCACCACACACCAGGTAAACGCACAGATCTGCTGCAATGAAGGGTGAGCTCCTCTACTCTCAAAGATGCACGGGTGTATGCATTTGGGGGCAGGTTCCCTCCTATTATCGCTGTTAACTGTTCCAAGACGGTGGCATTTGGGACCAAGCACCCCAGCGTACACATCCTTGCTTGAGAGGAGGAGCTGTTTTAGATTAAGTGTGCTGGCGTGTTTCCGTGCTGCATGCATCCGCCGTATGTATCCACAATGTATAATTGTGTATGCGTGGGGCTGAGTATGAAACGTCCGCTGAAGTTGACGCAGAGCCGAAGTGACCGGTCGAGAAGTGAAGATAGTGCAGTATAACAGATGTTTTGACGCAGCTTGGGAAGAGGTCTTCACCTCTAAAAGGGCAGAACGAGCGATAGGTTCGTGAGCGTTATGTAGTACAGTTGTGGCAGCAATCTTTGTACCGCCCTACACGGAACTTGTCCCGTGTGGCAGTTTTCTGCAATAACAGACTACGGATTCCTATGCCGGAAAATAGGCGCGTCAAATGCGCTATGAAACGAGGAAGGGGACCGGCAGCAGCAGTAATTACACCGTGATAGAAAAAGGGTCTGAGGTTAATTGTATCCCCGAAAAGAATAGCTGGAGCGGCGGATGTAGCCGGGGAATGTGGGAGTTTTCCCCCTCCTGTACACTCACCAAAACCAGAACTACGCGTACCAGTGGTATTTCCATTAGTACTATATTATCACAGTTCCTCCTGCTCTGACTGTTGCTGTAGCACTCGTACTACTACTGAGAGCACTGCTCTTATTTGTAACGTGTATCTTTCTCAATTTATATCCCCATTCCAACCACTGCTACTGTTGAGGCAGCGTCGAGAAACTCAAAATAACACGCGTAGTGGTGTCGGGCACTCCATGTGAACAACAGGAGCGAGACTCGTAGGGAGGCAGCGTTTCCAAGAAAGGACGCCAGGCCTTCTTTTTTTCAGCGGGATCTGCCTCGATATGACTGTGCTTCGGGAAAGTCCTTTTTTGAAGCTACATATCTGCACAAATCTATGTACGTGAATAGCGACACTGCATTCAGTTGCACAACGAGGTACTGTTTTACGCTGGAATATCCACCAATACGATTGATTCTTCGTAGGTACCCCAGTTGAGTCGATAATTGCTCACCCTTCAAGAAGTATGAAGAGGACGCTTTAAAACATCTGCAAGCCACAGAAGTAGCTTGCGCATATGAGGGTGCCGCTATTTGAAGTTTCTGGTTAAGAATTAGCAACTCGCAACTGGACACGCAAATGTGCAAAGTGTTATAGCCACAGGTGGACACACGCAAATAATGGTGTGGGTACACGTGTGTATATACGATACGTACAGGAGGCCTTCCTACTGTGTTTAAAAATCGTACACCAATAGGGGCGTGCAGCAGCACACCATACTTGGAAGCGCACTAAAAGTAGCGGCATATGCATGTGCGCAAGCTACTTGCGTGGCGCGCACACACGTTTCAAAGCGCCATCTCTCGCGAAAACAGGAATGTAGCACTTCTCCTACCCCGCCAACCGTAGGGCGGCACGCTGCAATTTTTACTGTGCTGATAAAGAGCATGGCATCAAGTATACAAAAAACGAAGACTGATGTATAACACGGGTGCATGTGGCAGGCAGACATGCATAAGGGTAACACATGGGTGTGTACGGGCTTTCGTGCTCTGCGAACACTATCACGTACGTGCACTCACCCACGTAAATGCGTACACGGCTTTCTAAGAAATGTAGTCAGCCTACGTCCTTACAACATCCTCATCGCTGCGGCACCTTGCCTTCGTAGCGCAGACTCTCCTGTGGCCGGTGCTGATGCGTTACCACGTACCCTCAAAAGCGTCACACCAGCTTCCGCGCATACACGTATACACGAAACTAGAGCAGCAGCTGCCGCTCCACGTTAGCCATCCCTGCTGTTGAGTAAATATATGCTAGATATAGGCGCAGTTATGCTCTGCTGCTCGTGCGCCCTTCTTTCGCAAGCGACTCTTGTGTTGCACCAGCTGTTCCTGCGTGCCGCCTACTACTGAATCCTAGTACTGCTGCCTGTCTCCGGTGTCTTCAAACTCATATAGCTGCTGTCTGCTTCGTATGCCGGCTTCTAAGCCTGATGTACGGTTGCTGTTGCTGCTGTTTCTCTCTGCAGGTTGTAAGACAACAATGTTGCTGCTATCTTGGCGAGAGTTTTTCTGTTTTTCTCAAGAGCACTCTGGGTATTTTGCGGGGCATGCTTTCCTGCCGACTGCACAGCTGCAGGGGTATGACCTGCGATCCTCTGCACCATGCAGTCAATTTTTCCACAGACTACTAGCCATCCAGCAGCACTTACATGCCGGACTTACAAAAATTCAGACATAGAGCAGGGAGAAGGGCTAGCCAATAGATGAAAATGTGAACCCTCCGCACGTCTGAATCAAGATTAGCCGGTGAAAAGGACGTTAATACATCAACTGGCCACAAGCGCTAACCGGCTGATGAAAACGTGAACATTCCTTACGTCTGAACTGATACTTGCGGGTGAAAAAGACTTTTATGAACAAGCACAAACCACAAATACACGCAGGCGTATGTGGTTAGGCGCACGCTGTTATTATTTAGAAAAAATCACTTCTTCTTTACCGGTATATACAAAGTCCGCCTCCAATGCCATGGCCTTCAGCACGCAGACGCGGCGACATGCCTCGTTTTGTCTTCACACGTACGCACGCCCCCACGTCCACTTACGTGTAGTACTTGCGTTCGTGCACAAAGAAGTATGTAAAGCGAGACGATCACGGATAAACAGCTGTCTGGACTGAGGTCTCTGCACGCGTCGGATCCCCCGTGTCTCCCTGCCCTCACATGTCCTTAGCTTGACAACACGAAAGAAAACCCGTTAAAATACTTATTAATATTTGAAAACTCCGTGACCAAACACACTCACCGTGCGCCTCACGCCGCTTTCAGCAGGATGGACGTCCTACACTGGACGCCCGTGCTACCCGACACATAGTCAAAAGTGCCCGAACCTCCTGCTAACCTTCCTCGGCCCTTTAGCCTGCAAGTGATGGACCTTGTACGCGTTCCGGCACCCGCCGCTCCAGTTGTAGGTAGCGCTGCGTCGTGGCATGCGCGAGAATATGTACGCTTACGGAAAAGACGCCACTCGCTTGTCTGCTGCTGCTTGCAGCGAGACTTCTCTATTCTTGGTGCTGCTGCGGCAATGTCGCCAAAGGCTACCGGCTGCCCATTCTCCGCCCCTAACGCTGCAACGCTGTCTTCACTCAGAGAGCAGAATAAGGACGCAAACACCCGATAACCGTTAGCGCTGCATACCATTTCAACATGAAGAAAAAACGTTGCTCCTGCCGTTGCCCACCGGAGGCTGCCTCCCCCAAACTTCATTTGTGCAACCACCTAAAGCGTATATATATGTATATATATATAATTATACGTGAATGTGTACATAGACGCTGCTACCTCCATGTCGCATGGCTAGCCACCAGTGACCCCAAGTACGCATATATATATATATACGTATATGTGTGCGTACGTACACATTCAGTAGTTAATCTATACGCGTGGCGCATGCTCCGTAGGTTTTCTAAAGTTGCAACAGGCTGTGGTTGCTGCCGTCCTCCTTCGCCTTCGCGAAGTTGCCGAATATTTCACTCTCCTGCAGAGCTACTGAAGCTGCGTTGCACGCTCAACCAAAAGTAATAAGACCCAAAGTGCCCACAGAATCGACTATGGCTTCTACTGCTTTTTCGTTACATGCTGATGCTACTTTGCACCCGACTGCAGTTCCGCGGAAGCGTGGAAATTTGACCATCTCCCGCAAAAAAACAAGAAATCTACTTCCTGCAGAAACTGCTGCACTAAAAGATTGTACAAACGTGCAATTGTAGTACGCTGCGATGTGCCACAGGAGCATCGCTCGAGCACGGTTGCACACAGCTGCAACTGGTTGCTATGCGAGACTGCTGCCTTAACGTTCTTCATTGAAGAAAAACGCCTGCAATGCAGTGCTCAACCTGCTGCATCATAGAGCTGCATGCAATGGTGGCACAAAGTGTCACCAGACAGTCTGCGGACGCACCACTGTGTGCAAATATCATTTCCGCACCTCACGCGTGTATCTACCTGTACGTGTTCGACTGTTAGTTTGCCTCCTGCACTCCACCAGCAAAGCAAATTAGTGCGTTACATTGGTGCGGCAGGCTGCGTCATCAATCTGCTGCAGAAGAGATGCAGAACGCGCCTGACTAGATGGGTCCGCAAGAGCGGAGTCTGGGACTGCTGCTACAGGACACTCCACCACTTTGCGCTGTCACAATGCTGCTGAGTACAGCGCTGGGTGGAGGTGCCTCAGCATTAAGCTACGTTCGGCGGTTGCGTCGCGATTTCGCGCTACGCCGTTGCACATTGCCACTTGCGCATGGCTACTGCAGGAACATAAAAGATTCCTGCCACGCACTGCCTCTGCAGGGATTGAAGTATCATGCTCCTGCACCACACTGATGCCGGAGTTGCTTTTTAATCGCGTGCAGCTCCTCTAACACGCTGCCACTGAGTACAGTTCCTCAACAGGTGCAGCACTAGTGCTCCAGTGGAACGCTTTCTGCAAGGCTGTAGCGCAGCCACACAGCTGCTACACAGTGCTGCTGCAGGGAGTGCCGCGATACTTGCGGCAGATGACAACCGCTAACGTGGAGGATGATAGAAACGAACTGCTTCAACAAAGAGTGCTGCAGTACAGCTGTATTTGCTCTAGCAGAGCGTCACACGACCGCCGCTGCACTCCTACACTCTGGAAGGGACTGCTCTGTGCCAGATTCACATTTTAAAGCGCTGCAGCAAGCAGTAGTCGCACAGTCGCCCGCCAAAACGTATGCAACGTGGCTGTGGCGGCGCTGAGCAACTTAACCGGTGCTGTTTGCCAGCTGCTGCAGCATATTGCTGCGAGGAGAGATCACACTGCTGTCGTCGAGTTCCTCGAGTGAAATTGTCTTTTCATAAACAGGCCGTTTCCTTAGACTGGGACCTAGCGCTGCTGCTCACCACACCGTCTGCTACTCCACGTGACCCAGATCACCTGTGGAACACTAACTGCTGCTGCTATTGCGTCCTGACACGCACTGCTGCTGTTGCTGCTCTACAATAGTATAGCCGCTGTTTTTGCGGTTCGGCTGCCGCGATTCGTATTAGCAGCTGCTGCTGCCGATTCCCTGGCGCTGCAGCTGCGCAGATTCTTACTACCGAAGCAAGCATCCCAACTTCTCTCTCTCTCTGAGGACAGGGCAACACACCGCTACAGGCGGCTGCTGGCCAGCCCGCTGCACGAGTGTCGCTGCAATGACTCACAGACATGGTACGTGCTGCATATCAGGAGTCCTCCACGTGATGACTCAGATAGCCGCGAGCCGTAAGCCTGCTGCCACCGCAGGCACAAGCACCATCTTGGGCTTTCGAACTGTTGATTCAACGCCAAAGCTCCTTCTGCTGCTGCCGCTGTGCCAGAGCTGCTGTCGCTGCAGCAGTGAAGCGTCCGCTGTGCAAACTACCCTCAGCAAATATTGCGGCCCCTTCTCCTTGGCGCTGCATGCCTCTCGTTCTAGAGCCACTGGGACTGTTGAACCTGCAGCTCCTGCCAGGGTTTCTGGTACTGCTGGTGCTGTCACTGCCGTTTTTTCTTAGGCTTCCGCTGTTCCAGGTGCTCTTGCACGGGGCTTCGGTGTCGGCCTCGTCCCCCTACTGCCGGTACTCTAGTGGCAATCTCTGCTGCGTCTGCGCAAAATGACGAACTCTACTGAAGACGCCCCGTCTTTTTTGCCGCCGGTTGTCTACTTTTGTTGCTGTTGTGGCTGTCGTGTCTCCTCTTTCTCCTGCAAGTCGTCTTCTTCACTCGACTGTTGCTGCATCAGCGCCTTAATCTCTGGGGATTGCCTTTTTAACAGAAAAAACCACGTGGGACCTAGGTACGGAAGGCTTCTGCTGCACGCAGCCCCAGCAGCAGCACACGCGACTCTGTAGCAGGAGAACGCGGCACGTACCAGGAGAAGCAGAAGCCCCAGCAACCCCAGCGTCAGTATCACCGACAAAAGTATAGCAGTATAAACCTCCGTGGGATCGATTCCTGCCGCAGGCTCGCACACCCAGTGAATTATTTGCTGCTGCTGCAACTCCTCCTGCTGCTGCACGCCCCCCTGTTGCTGCTCCAGCAGCATAGCAAGGGCCTGTCTCTGTTGGCGCTGATACGCAGCAGGAGTCAGCAGCTTCTCCAAGACTAATTCGCCAAACGGCAGTGCATACAGGCGGATGCTAGCCCACAGACGTCCGCGGAAAAGGTCTTCTACATCTTCGCAAGAAAAGCCTTCCATATCCGCTGCCACCAACAGCTCCGCAAACTCTCTCTCTTCTGGTGTCGTTGTCATCACCCCTGCTGCTGCCCTCCCTGCTGCTCCCCCTGCAGCTGCTTTTCCTGACACTGTCGCGCCCTCTGCTGCTGATGTCGCTGGTGCTCGTTCTCCTTCTCCTGCGGGTTCTGCAGGCGCATCTGCAGCGGAATGAAACTCTGAGGCTTCGCCTGCGGCTTCACGCGTAGCGGCCGCAGAACTAGCATGCACCGCCTTAAGCGCCTCGTGCAGCTCAGGCAACAACAGCCGGAAAAAGTCGATATCGGTAGCATCTGATGATGTCGCCGCAGCTGCTGCTTTACAGACTCTCCGGCTGACGTGCACCAGTCGTGCGTTGCGTCGCCGTTGCTGCTGCAGCAGGCGACAGCGCTGTACTTCCTCCCGTCTCCCGCGGCTCAGTTGGCAATTCTCTTCCTCAAAAAAAAAACTCTCCTTCGTCAGGGCTGGTCCCTGTCGGACGGCGTCCTGCTCCTGCTGCTTCTTCGGTCCGGGTTGCTGGTGCTGCTGTCTGGATCCGGCCAGAGCCCGCTGCTGTTTCTGCACGTGCCGCAACAGCGGCGTCACTGCTTGCCGTAGTTTAGACGTCGTTATCGAGCAATAGAACTCAATTTTCTCCTGCCAAGCTTGAGTTTCTGTGCTGCTCTTCATGGGCCGCTGCTGCTGCGTCTGATGTTGCTCCTCTTTCTCCTGCTGGCGTCGGTTCCCCTGCCGCTGCTGATTCTGGTGTTGGTGCTGTTGTGGTACGTCTTGCTGCAGTGCGGGAAGCTGGCGTGTAAAAGATTCCGCCTTCGAGGCTCCGGTGTCGTCGACGGCAGCAGCAGCTAGACCTGCGACAGCTGCTCTTGCAATGGTGTGCTGGGCTATTTCTTCAACAAGGAACAGAAGAGAGAAGAAAGAAGCATCCAGCAACGGATACGGCGGTCCCGGACGATTGGTGTAGTCCACAATGTCGTCAGCTTCCTCCTGCCTCGACTGCGGAGTCTCTTGCGGTGTACGTACACCGGAAAAAGCATCTGCAGCGCCATTGCCAGGCTCCGCGGATGACGTTTCCCAACAAAAGATGGTACCTCGCAGGAAGGCGTCGTCCTCCTCGTCGTCAGCTGCCTCCTTCCGCAACAGTTTCTGCTGCTGCTGGTCGCCGTTTTTGTCACTTTGCTGCTGCAGAAGACGACTTTCTTGCCCGGTGCGGCAGGGGTCGCCGCAGCAGGCTCCCCAGTACTTGCGAGGCGTGATATTGAGTTTCCTGGAAGGCAACGCGTCTTCTTGTTCCTTTCCGCTGCTTCTGCTGCTCTGTTGTTGCTGCTGCCGATTTTTCTTTTCATGGTGTTGCACCAGCTGCTGAAAAACCTGGAGCAGCAACTCGAAGCGCGTCGAGTCTCCAGCAAAATACTGCGCTGCTGCGTGCGCAGCCGCGGCGGCTTCGTCCTTCCGGAATTTCGCGCTGCTCCGTCTTCTGCCGCTGGTGGAGCTGCTGCTTCTGCACTGCAAGGGCTTCGACTGCAGCAGAGTGCTCAGAAAGGACGTATATGACTGCGTGTCTCCTCCTGCCAACTCTGGCCTGCTCAATCCGTGCTGCGTATGCTGTTTTTCTGCCCGGAACAGCTGCTGTTGAGGCTTATCCTCTTCACGCTGCTGCTGCTGCTGTTCAGAGTCCGTTGAACTCTGTAGAAAAATGTCAGCCACGGGGTTGATGATGAACTCGACTTCTTCTACGTTCCGCCAGATATACACCAGTCTCTCTCCTGTAGCAGCAGCAGCAGCAAACAAAGCAGCAACATCGCCTAACATGCCAGCACAAGCTCCCGTCCCCCAGCTGCAGCAGCAGCAGCACGCGCGCCACGCAGCAGCAGCGGAACTAGCAACATCTGCACATCACTGCCACCATCTCTCAACAGCAGAAGCAGCAGCATAAAGATGAAGAGAGCTGCGGCGACCGCAGCATTAAGTCAGTCCCTCGAGTGGCAGCAACTTCGGCCAAGCACTTACACGCCAGCAGCAAAGCAGCGGCACCAGGACGGACTGCGGGACGCTCGAATATCCGTAGCAGCAGCACGAGAGACAGCAAAGAAAAAAAAGACAGAGAAGGACTTTACCGTAATACGCATCCCGTTGAATCGAGTGGCGACGAAGACCCTGCTTCAACATGTAATCAGCCCAGCGTGTCGGCTGCCGGAACGTCAGCAGCGTTTCTTCGATGCCGTGAGTCATGCCGCTCGACGTAAACTCAGACAGTTCAACAGCACCGAGGGCAGCAGCAGCTTCATCTCCATCAAGACCACCGGCAGCGCCTGTGTGAACAGCAGCAGCACCAGCGTCAGCAGCTGCTGAACTTTTGTGTTGCCCATGTGCACCGGAGCGCAGCATGTCAGCGCTGCTGTCCTCTTCCACCAGATCTTTTTCTTCTTCTCGTCGCTGCTGCTGTTTCCGTTTCTGATTAAGACGTGCACGGCTCTCCTCCTGCTGCGGCTGTGGGCGCGCACGCTGCTGCTCGCGGTGGTGCAGACGGTCTACTGCAGCCGCTGCTGCTGCGGCCGTGGCCTGCTGCTGCTGTCGCAAGCTAGAGAACAGGTAAGATTGCGGAGCGACTAACGCAAAAAAAGCCGGGGCAATCAGGTGGACGTAAATGTAAGAAACCAAGAAAGAAGATATGGGAAAGAGACGCCCCAGCAGCCCCATCTCCTCCAGCGGTGTCCACTTCTCCCGCAGCAAAAAATCTTTTTCTGCCTCGATCCCACGCTCTGTTTCTTCCTCCTCGTCGTTCCCCTCCTCGTCCTGTTGCTGCTCCTCATGCTGTGCGTGCTTCTCCTGCCCTTGCTGCTGCATCTGCTTCTGTTGCTGCTGCTGCTGGTCACACATCCGGAGTCGAGAAGAATCCGCCGCCGAGGGACGCCACGTGTCTCGCATTTCGTTCTTCTCTCTGCACCTCCCCTCCACGCCATCGCAGCTGCCGCTGCTGCAGCTGCTCGACTTCTTTTTTCCTTGAGTCACCGTCGCTGTGGAAGATATTTTTTCCCTCCTCTGGGACCCCACGCTCTGCTGCTGCCGCCACTGCAGAAGGTTGCCCCCCAGCACTTCCTCTAAGGAAAGGCCTGGAGCCGGACACTGCTGAGGCTGCTGCTGCCGCTTCTGCGTGTGGGGAGAGCGCGGGCCTCGAACAGGAGCGGCATCGGCCCGGTAGGTGGCAGCGAGAGCAGCAGCAGACGCATGCGACCCTGCGATCGGGTGCCTCCCGAAGAGAGGAAATGGCGTTTTGTACAGCCGGTGGTGGTGGAGCTGCTGCTGCCGGCTTCCCTGCTGCCGGTGCATGTCTTCTGGCAGCAGCAGCGGCCGGCACAGGACGCCTGCACGCATAGCCCGACGCCCGCCACCGCGGCAGGCACAACAGCACCAGCAGGGAAAAAGGAGCAGTTTCTCTGCAAGGTCTCGAGACTCTTCCAGCTCCTTCCCTCTTCCTCAGCAAAAGCCGCGGCAGCAGCGCACAGAAAACGTGTCAAGCGTGGTGCAAACGAAAGAGCAGCACCTGTTGCCGCTGCTGCTGCAGCAGCACATCACGGTTTCACACGAAGAAGTTTTTATCCTACAGCTGCTACTGCTGCAGTAACAAGCAGCCACAGCCGGAGAAACGATCTCTTCTTTTTCTCTCTCTATCAAGTGACGGCAGCAGTCCGCGTGAGAACAGGCCGAGCTGCCGTTCCACGCACAGTACATTCCAGCACACCTCAGATGCTTGTTTCTGAAGGAGAATACCACCTGCTGCTGTTACTGCTGCTGAACAGAGGCAGCTCTATCTTTCTTCCTAACCTGTGTGTTTCCCTGAAGAACTGTTGCTGTTCCTGCAGTCACTTCCCTACCCACTGCTGCTGCAGTCCTCACGTTGCTGGCCCTGCTAGTGTTGCCACGTTTCGCCGGTAGGCACCCCAGACACCACGTACGGGAAAGTCAGCAGCAGCCGCAGATACGCAGCCGTATAAATAGATTTATATAGACACTGCCCTATTCAACCATCTGTCGGAGCCCCCAACACAAGTACGTATACAAAAAAAAAAGTGTATGTGTGCACATACGGAGATATGTAAGGTGTAGATGAATCCAGTGGTATATATGCGTACGCTTATGTTTGTACATATATATACACACACATATATGTAGATGACAATTGTTTACACATATATGCATATGTCAGGATACGCGGGCGTATGTATATACATACATGTGTACGCATATATACACATATACGCACATACATATACATATATATATATATATACACAGACACGTATATGCATACATATATCCGTACATCCACACATACATATACGTGTGTGATGGTACACAAGCGCAGACAGATTTTGTGTCCACTTTTGTCTTACTGGTGAACTCAGCGAAGTGTACGTCTCCTGATAGAAGAACCGGCATCTGGAGGCCGGCGTTGAGAATGCGATCTAGAAGGCGTTGGCGAGTGGCAGGGAAGAGCGCCCACGACTCTGTCGTCAACCTAAACAAAAAGTTCATTCCCAGGCACATATAGTCTCGAAATGCTGTGTACAAAATTCTACGTTCCGCGGTCCACACAAAGATATACGAATACACATGCGTCGGTATCTGTAGACAAAGGTACACGTATATATAGAGACCGATATCTGTAGACAAATACACACATACATGTATATACATCGGTGTGTGTACAAGGCTGTGCATGCGTTTACCTACGACGTGTTTGTGTGCCTCCTTCGACGGAAGTTCGGGTGGAGATATGCGCAGACATGGCGACGGAGTGCCCACACGCAATCGAACAAGGCAACCAAAGAGAATAGACGTGCGTATCCTCCCCTACGCGCATCTCTCCACATACCTGGCAATATACCTACATATATATACACGCAAGCACACCAACAGTAGTCTATATATACACATATATATCTGCGTAGAAGTATGCAAACATGGTATATATGTACGCATACGTACATGTACGCAGAAGAGTGTGTACACACAGGCACATACGTATGTGTATAATATACGCAGACGGGGTGTACGTATACGCGTACATGTACGTGAGATAATGTACATATAGAATGCCTATGCCTGCATGTTCTTCAGTTTCGCATCTACGTAGGTACATACACGTGTGTATAGAGGGGGACACATGCGTGGAAGTCCATCTTCGAGATAAGCCGCGATCATACGTCAGCATGCGAGTGTCTCTCCCCTTCCCGAAGTGCAGCCTCATCACTTGTGGCAGCGAACGACTTTAAAGGAGCGACAGCAACGCCGTGTGTCTGTGGTATGTCCTATCATCCGCTTCTGCGTCCTGGCCTCCTTTTCTCTACACTCTCTGCTGCGCGCTTCTTTTTCAACATGTCTGCCCGTCGAATTCTCCAAAACCTGGCTGCGGTCCACTTCATCAAAGTTCTCTATATACACAGGTATCGATTACATATATAGACACGCAGGAACTGCGTATATACGTGTGTGTGTATATATACGCTGAAATATCAGTTACATATACATACGTGTGTACACATACAAGAACTACACACATATATATACGTATATATACGGACATGCACATCACCTGCGCAAAAGTATACCTACTAGAATTATACAGCGTCTGTGTAGGCACACAGCGAGTGGAGAAAAGCTAACACAGACCTATCTTCGAATATTGACAGCAGACAGGCCTGCGCTGCGGGGACCTATGGACGGACACATTGCATGCGGCATGCATACACGCACGTATACGCATCTTGCGCACGTAGTAGGCAGACGCATAGTATGTGAAGGTATACACATATATGTATGCGTTTACATACAGGCGCACAAACGTATATGCGTTGTGTATACGTGGATGTACATAGATATACATGTATGTACTGATACGTGTATATATACATAGGCGCAGACACATACGCCCTGTGGGCTAGCTTACATACACACACATGTAGCCGCATACACATATAGATATAGGCACACATACAGACACACACATATACACACAGGTGTGGTCGTTATGCTCCCGGCAGCAGCTTCTTTTCACCGAGCGTCGTTGCCCAGCTCTGGTGGCCCGTACGTGGAGAAGGGCGCGCCTACATCCTGCTGTCTCTGTTGTTCTGTCTCTGTACCCACGCGTCCACATGTACGTGCCCGTGGTAACAAGAGAGCGTCAACACACACACGGCGGAAAACATATGCACATATATATACGTGTACACACTCCCATTCTCACCCAGGCAGAGAAAGACACAGCCGTACGTGCACAGACACACACACGTATAGAGAGCACGAAATGAACAGACATTCTCAAGGTTGCATAGAGCCGCGCGTCCACAGAGAGGCACACATCTGCACAGACACAGACGCAGTAAAGGCATGCATACGTGCGGAGTCGCAGCAAGTTGTACATGTATGAGTGTGTGGGTGAGGACACTCGGACATTTCTTCGCAGACTCTCACACCGAAGGAGGAAGAACCTCAATACTTGAAGCGACGAAGACCAGCGCGTCGCTGTCTTCTCTGGCCCTTTCCAGTTCCTCTTCGAGCCAGCGCCACTGTTGTTCGCCCAGCAAGTCACCTTGTGGCAGCAGCCGCCACGAGTCCCGGTTGAATCTGAGAAGAGACGAAGAAACGAGCGAGAGCAGGAAAAGACCCGCGTCAAAGAAGGTGGACGAGAAGAAGGGGGAAGGCGGAGGGGAGCAGCGGCGGCGAGGCCCAGAAAGGCAGACTTCCGTCTCGAAAAGAAACCGGGAGAAAGATGAGGCTCAGAAAGACCCATAAAACGACAGTGACACAGAAACACGGAGAGCGCCCGGGAAAGGGGAGAACACACTGGCGCGGAGAACGCGGAGTCGGCTGCCGAGGGAGACGCACAGAGCGAGACAGACAGAGAAAGCAAGAGACGTGGGGGGATTGGCGACGGAGCGGAAAAGCGAGGGCGTGAAGAATTTAGGGCGGGCGCGGAAGAAGAAGGAAAAGTGAAGAGCCGACAAAAGAGACAGAGAAGAAAGAAGCTGCATGCGGAAATTCTGGACGCTACGAGCACGTCGCTAGAAAAATTCGGACACACGTATATATAATATACACGTCTAGATGCGTGTCTACCGCGCAGAACACATGCAACTATTCCCTGCGGGAGAGGCAGGCAATCAGGTATAGCCCTTATAACAACGCGCACGCGTTTGTTTGGTGGGTTGGGCGAGCTACGGGCAATGCACCTACGGACAGGCTGCTTCGCACGCACAGGCGCCGACGTGCTGCTGGGCATCGTCGCTGTCTGCAGTGGACAGTCGAAAAATCTACTTTTCATCGCCCCCGCGTCCCTCCGCGTCACGTCGCTACACACGAGACGCGCCGACGCACGCAGGCAACAACAGTTTTCTAAGACTCAGCCCCGCCTTCGGCGACGTTATACGCCCACGCAGCACGGGCGCAACAGCAGCAAAAAAGCTTCTCTATGGTCTGCTGCGCACTTCATCTGAAGCAGGTCGCGGAGAGGAAAACTCACCGCACATCGACGAGGATGAGGCGCACGGTGACCCGGTGGCTGCTGCGAGGATGTGAGCGCGTAGAAAAAGACGAAGACGACAGGCCGGGGAACGGGGAGAGGGAAATTCGGTAGGAGTAGAAAACGCCGCTCCACTTCACTGAACGGCGCGGGGAGTCTTTGGGGACTCCGATGAAGTCCAAAAGAGCGTCACGGGCCTCTGCATGCCGCACAAAACATACACACGCAGGCGGCGACGCCACATCTGCACGCACAGCACCGCCCGTGCGGCTCCTCTTAATTAACCGGGAGAAGGTCAAAAAAGGTTCTGAAAGCGCCAGGTGTCTGTGTGTATGCACAAACAGGAAAGAGAGCCGGGATCGTGGAGTGACGGAGACGCAGAGAGGTGCCAGATCTACTCAAGGGTCTGGTGTACGTACAGCCGAGGGTAGCACTCACGCAGGCTACCCCATCCGTAAGAGAACCCAGTGCTAGGAAAAGGTCGCACCACCTTTCCTTCCCGGTGTGTTGCTCTTGCGGAACGCAGAGGGAGCTGCGTATATGCAACAGTGCAAGAATTCCACCTACGACATGTTATAATCTGTACAAGTCAGTAGGCACATACCTACTTACATGTGTATATATGAACGTGTGTAAATACACACACAAGTGTGTGCCCCATATTCGCTCCTACCGAATTTGAGGGAGTGCCACTTGAAAGGGTTGTCTTCGCCCAGGTCGTGGTCGTCGTACATCCCCACCACACGGACGCCTGACCTCAGCAGCCGCTGCAGTGCCAGCGGCAAGAGCGAGAGCAGCAAGAGCAGCAGCAGAAAGAGCAGCGGCAGGATGAACAGCAGCAGGATGAACAGCGACAGGAAGAGCAGCAGCAGGAAGAGGAACAGCAACGCAAGACTATTTCCTTCGCACCAAGCACACATATTTGCTGAGAAATATGGACGCACCTGCACGTATAGTAAGGAGACGTATAGGCACACATGTACACATACATATACGTATACACACACACATACATATTCCGCCTGTGTCGTCGTTTTGTAGCAGGCGCCACTTCTTCATCGTAAAACGAAGGGGCGGCACCTCCCAAGGCAGAAGCGCCGCCCCGCAGCCGCTGCACTTCTCCATAAAACCGGCAAGCGCCCCTGCCACTCGGACGCCGACCTCAGCGCAGCATTTTCTTCCTCTCTCTTTCTGTTTTCTGCGTGTCGGGTCTTGTGCACGGGAGGATGTGTTGTCGGGTGATGAAAGACGAAAAGCAGGAAGAAGCGGGAGAGACAGAATTTCACCACTGCCTGAACAGCACGCACGCAGACCCTGCGCAGAAACGTGGAAGGCACACAGAACGCGGGGACGTACACCTTTATACGAAAGCAGCAATGCTTGCAGTCGTACACTCGAACGCATACGTACACCTGATACACACACATGCGGGTAGACGTCCTTCTGCTGTATGTGTACTTACGTACGCATACACGTGTATACATGTGTATGTATATGTAGTGTGCGTGTACACAGACATGAACGTACGACGCCTTCGCCCTTTGTTGCGTCTGCGCATATATGTGTGTGCATGTATATGTGTGCAGGTCTACACACAAGAACGCACGGGACCATTGCCCTTCGTTCCCCATCATTCTCCTTCTCTTTCGCCCCTGCCGTGGTGTCCCCCTTGTTGAGTGAAGAGAAAGAGGGCGGCGGCGGATAAATTATAGGGATATCAGGCGGCTACTGCCAGTGACGCCCACCTGGTACGGAGGATTGTAATATTGGCGGTGAAGCGCATCGCGAATTTCTTTCTCTGTGTAGTCGCTTTGCTTTGCTGCAATCATTTCTTGGTATCGCTCAAGGAACTTCTTCCACGGCAGCCGCCGCCACTGCCAGCGAATTGTGTTCGCCAGTTTGAAGTGCTTCATCGTGTCTACTGAAACCCGGAGACCAGGCAGGCACACACACGCAGCAACAGTGGCGGCAGCCGGGATAGCAGCAGCGGGAACATCAACAGCGGCAGCAGGAAAAGCAGCAGCAGGAATCGCAACAGCAGGAGCAGCAGCAGGAACAGCAATGGCAGGAGCAGCAGCAACAACCGCAACAACAGCAGGAAGAGCAACAGCAACAGCAGCGGCAGCAGCAGGAGCAGCGGCAGCAGCCACAGCAGGAGTAGCAGCAGGGACCGCAACAG
>KL647289.1:8544153-8609466 GCA_000727475.1 Sarcocystis neurona | reverse complement strand
AGCAGGCCGAACAGCAACAACAGCAGCAGCGACAGCAGGAGCAGCAGCAGGAACCGCAACAGCAGCGGCAGGAACCGCATCAGCAGCAGCAGAAGTACCAGCAGCCGCAGCAGAAGGAACAGCAACAGCAGCAGCGGCGACAGCAGGAGCAGCAGCAGGAACAGCAACAGCGGCAACAGTGACAAAATAAGAAAGCGCTTTCGAGGAACAGACAGACAAAGGAGCACCAGCACGGGAGCGGACTGCTACGAGGCCCGGCATAGCCGTAACAGAAAGAAACTTCTTGGCAGCATCGCCTGGTGAGCCACGGCAGAAAGGCCACGACAACGGCGGCAGCAGCAGCAGACTCTATCGAGTAGCGCAAGATGAAGGCGTGGTACGGCGTCCGCAACCAAGACAGCAGCAGCGACAAAACAATAAGAACCATCAAGACGGGGAAGAGTGGCGGCACACAGGCAACAGCAGCAAAAGCGGCAGTCCAAAACCTTGAAAGAGTCCCAGGCAGCAACTTCAAAGGTAAGTGCGCAAGAGGACAAGAGAGAGTGAACAATCCGCGTAGATCCGGAAGCCACAGCAGACAATGTGGCAATCAGACAGGCGAATCGGCAGCAGTGAACGAGGCAGGTGTGTCTGTCGGTGTGAAGATGCATCTACTACAGAGGTGGAGGAGGAGGGGAAAGGAGGCAGAGCCATCACAGAACCCAGAAACAGCAGCAGAACGTGGTGGGTGCATGCGCACATAAGCGACCCCGAGTCAACAAGTCAGCCAGCAGAAGAAACAAGCAACGACCGGGGCTGCAGGAGGAGGAGGAGCAGTTGCCAGTGGACGCGCGAGAGGGAGAGTGAAACGGCAAATCAACTGCTGGAACCCCTCAGCCACGAGTGCCGGTGCAGAGGGCGCGTCGCAGCAAGAAGGACAAGCAAGCAGCAGCCTCGCCAACAGGATTGCGGAGTCGTCAGCAGCACAAGCCGCATGAATTCGTCTCCAGCTGCTCCTGTTGGGTCTACAAAAACGTTAGATGTTCGTGCAACAGTCAGAGCAGTGTTCCCCTGCGTTCCGGCAGGAACACGAGGAGAAGCACAAGAGACACAGCGTCAGGGTGGAGCTAAACAGCTACGAAGAGGTATACGAGCGCCACACACAACTATGTATATAGGTGCCAGCAGGGAACTAAATTTACATGTATTGTAGCGGAACAGTCTTGCACGATGGCAACCAAGACAAGGTGAGAGAACTGCGAAGACGGGTACCGTAGATATTATCGCCGAGCCACGCGAAAAGTTTCGGGCGGCGGCTGTAAATGAAGTCCCACATCAGTTTGTTTTCCTCTTGCACCTGCCATTCGTCGTCTGTACATACAAACCGCGAAGCGCACGCAAGGAAACCAGGAGCCATCGTCTGTACGTACACCCCGGCCGCTCGAATGCTGAAAGACTACGGACGCGCTGGCCGTACGTACACCCCGGCCGCTCGCCTGCTGAAAGAGTAGCGACGCGCTGGCCGTAGGCACACCCCAGCAGCGCGCGTCCAAGAAGACCAGCGGAGCACCGGGTGTACGTACACTCCAGTGTCTTGCGTACAAGTAGCGTAAGGAAGACGACCAAAGGATCCTTCCGACACACACCACAGCAGCTCACCCGCGGAAAGAAGAGAAAAGTGTCGACTGTTTTTCCTCCGAATCTGATCGCACGGAGGGAGACTAACTGCCGCAGGAGTTCCCCAACGCAGTACACGGGACACAGATGTACACAGAGACGCAAAGCAGAAAAAAGGCAGGAAAACGTGTGTATCCTGAAACTTACTGGATGCAGCAAAGGCGTCGGCCCCCAGCCTCGCGCAAAAAATGACACCCAGCACAGCTAAGACTCGTGTGTGTGCAAGAACCCCCAAGCAGCTCGACCTCGTCTGCGTGTTCAGTAGACATCGCTGTGAATCTCAAAGGTAGACATATGCAACATCAGGTGCGGCAGAATCGCCGTCGCTTCGCAGACTGACGCCGCATCGGGGACCGGACTCTGCTCCGCTGCTAATGCGCAGGGAGGGAAGTGGATCTGCTGCGTCTGCTGCCATACACACCGAAGGAGGGCCCGACAACAAGGTGCTGAGACGACGTGGCACCCGAGCAGCAGCAGGAGAGAGACTCGCCCAGAGGATCACGCGAGCGTTGGCAGTAGCACTGCAGTGAGTAGCATCTAGAATGGCGCACAGCAAAGTGAGACGAAAAGCGCAGCCGCTGTTACTGTCAATAGACAGACATGCTGCTGCCGATACAACAGGTGTATACCTAATGGCTGCAGATTGCAGGAGCCGAAAATGAAGCGCAAGGGACGCCCCGCAGGCACTTCAAGAATTTCTGGCGTGTAACGCGAAGGATCAAACTCTTCACCTTGACGCCTTCCTTCTTGCAACTCTGCTCCTACTTCTGAAGGAGCGGCGGGCGCAGGAGGGTCAGCTGTGAAAACAGCAGCAGCAGCCGCGGCCTCCACACCAACTGTCCGCGCGGCTGCGGCAGCAGCAGTGCCCTCTGGCTTAGCAGTAGCGGCAGCAAAGGCATCTGCAACCGCAGCAGCAGTGGCGTCCAGAGCAGCTGCAGCGGCGGGACCAGCGGCGTCCACAACAGCAGCAGTTGCAGCAGCCGCAGCGGCAACGTGCAAGATGCAGCTACTGCTGCAGATGCAGAGCAGTAGAAGCAGGGCGAAGCGCTGAAGCCCCCAGGGCAAAAGCAGCCGGCGCTCCTTTAGCACTTCAACAAAAACAGCAGCTTCTAAACACTGGAGATCCACAGCCCCGACTACACTTGCAGCAACAGCAGCAGCTGCTGCTGCGAAGCCGTCTGCGGCAGCCAGTACTGCTGCTGACGAACCTGCAGGCGGTGCTGTTCTTGCCCCTGGGCATCCGTTCACAAAACGCCGCAGGGGTGGAGAGCTACCGGCAGGAGCAGCAGCAACAGGAAGGTGCAGCGTGGCACCTGCCGCTCCGTCAGCAGAAGAAGAAGCCGCAGCAGCAGGATTGCATGCGACAGGATTAGACGTTTCGTTGGCAGCAACATCCGCAGCATCGGCCTCTACACCAACCGCGGTCGCGGCGCCAGTGCCGGCAGTATCGCGAGTGGCTGAAACGGATCTGGACCCGTGTGGAGTCGCAGCCTCAGGAAAAACTTCTGCTGGCCAGGCAGCTGCCTCGGAGAAGGCGCCTGGATCCCCAGCTCCTGCTGCAGAAGCAGCAGTGAGGGATACAGAATCTGAGACAGCCGGAACACCGGGAGCCCCAGAGTGCCTGTACCGGCTCCCCTTTGCAGGAGAGCTTGCAGCTGTTTGTGGTGCATGCGTCAACCTTGGCCGGGCAGGCTGTCGTCCTCCTCCCCAGCGAACCCAGCGCAAAATACCTGGTCGTTTCTGCTGCTGCCCAGGATGCCCCTGCTGCTGTCGCCGCTGATACTGCTGTTCCTGTGGCCATTGCGACCGAACATACCGAACAGCCTGCTCGGCCAAAGTGGCCAATTTCCGGCGGTACTGCTGCTGTGGCTCCGGTTCCTGCTGCTGCGGCAGCGGTGGTTTCTGCTGTCCCTGCATTCCGCAGCGTAGCCGCCGAGAAAACTCCACCTGAAGTAGCGGGTGCATGGCTGTTGCTACACGTGCAGAAGCTGCAGAAGCCAACTTGAGCCACACATGGGAGGAGCAAAGTAGTTCAAAGCAGAATTCCCATCGCACGTAAGAATCTCTCTACGGTGTTGACACATAGTCGCCCACTAGCGCTCTACGGAGACGCGCACGCAGGCCTTGTTGTTTAAGACAGCTTCTAACAGGTGCCCAAATTATTAAAAGAGATTCTTTCAAAGATCCACTGTGTAGCACGCAGCTAACATCCTCCGTATGTAGTGGGCAGTTTTCCGTTGCTGCGTTTGAAAGTGACAACACAGAAGTGTCTTTGTGCTGTATGATGTGACTAAAACTGAAAACCTGGTGGCGAGCTTGGACTACACCCGAAATGGCGGCCACTTGTCGTAAGTTCGTGTGTATACCTACACGCATTTCCAAGCGTATGCGTGTACATATACAGTGGTAAAGGAGAAGCAAGTTCGGGTGGCATTCTTGCTAACGAAGGGACCACGCTGGAGTCTGGGGTACCAAAGGTGAGCAGCAGACCGGCCGCAACTGCTCCGGGTGAGGGGCAAAGCAGCTGTGACTAGTAGCCCGAGAAAGACGAGTGTCAACAACCGCTGCTACGAACGCTGTTTGCTAAAGAGAAAGCCGGCCCCGCTGCTGCTGCTGTTGCGAATTGTGCTGCGTGTGTTGTGCTGAGAAAGGATGGTACAAAGTCGGAAAAACGTACCAAGAACACGAACAACAGCCGTTTCAATAGCACCAGCGACAGCGCAGCGCCGGACACGCATGAGACACCACCGCCCGCAGGAAGGGAAAGGATGATCTATCCGCCGGAGGGGGGGGAGCAAAAGTCAACTGCAAAGAGAAGTTATCAGATGCCTGCAGTCGTGGTCCATGCAGCGAGAAAGCCACGCTTTCCGTGGTTGGGGGAGAAATGGCGATTCATAATAACAAAGAAAGCGTACAGTGCCGCCAGCGGCGGCGTAGAGCAGGCAGGAGCTTGGCGGCAACGGCAGCAACAGCATCACCTGCCTCACCGGCTGCACCAGCAGCGGCTACTGGTGGCGGGAAGCGCAGCGGTAGCGGCGTTGCGAGGGGTGTGAAAAAAATTGGACAGGGGAGGGCTACGAGCGGCGAAGGACACAGGAAAGGACCGACAGAAAGAGAGACACAGGTCTCCGGGTCTACGGTAAACAATAAAACGGATTCCTTTTACTATCCAGCGAGACGTGCGACGCAGCCACAGCGCCTTCTGGCGCGCGCGTAGCAAGCCCGGACCGTTATCAATCACACTGCAGCGGGAGGTGCCGGGGGGAGGCGACTCTCTGTGGATCTGTACCTGAAGACAACTGCGTACAAGTGCTCCAAGAGCACAGCACTGCAGAAAAGGAAGCAGCTGGAAAAAGTCGCCGTCTGCTTGCACAGTCCCGGAGGGATTGTTGCGTGTGAATCCCCACCCCGAGTGACCGGCGGCTACAACAGCAGGAATCGGAGCAAGCGCAGGCTGGTAGCAGCGGCTGCTGTAACAGGTGTACCAGTCCCGTAGCTGCCGATAGCAGTAAAATACCCTTGCTGTACCACTGCTACGCTAAATTACTTCTAGCGCGGCAATATGAATAGCCAGAGCTGAAAGATGCCTCCGCTTGGAGCAAATGGAGGCCGAACTTGAATGGGCGAAGGAAGACAAATTAGAGCAACAGCAAAACGCGTAGGTGCACCAGCGGTTCAGTACCCTGCGCAGCAGGCGATTCCCTTTCTAAATGCGTCATCTCTCCTTGCGGCAGTGCCGCGGGCAAGCAGCAACAGTTACCAGACTGCTGCAAGTGAAGCCCTGAAGGAAAAAGTCTACTCCATTGCTTCTCGAGAAAGCGGGCGAATCAGCTCTGGGAAATGCAGCGCAGCTTTGGAAGCACGTACAAGACCACATGACGTGGCTGAAGAGCGGCGAAATGCTGTATAGCGCGTGTAGCCCATGTGTACATTTATCCGCATTTGTAAATGTTATATGTGCGTACCGAGACTTTTGCCGTGGAGGGGCGGATGTGCGCAGAACCGCTAGTAATGTATCTGTATACGCATATGTAAACGTTAAACGGACGTACCGAGACCCATGCAGTGAAGGAGCGCGTGTGCACAGAATCGCTAGTAATGTACCTCTATACACCTCCGTAGGTGTTATACGTACGTAGCGAGACCCATGCAGTGGAGGAGCGCGTGTGCACAGAGCCGGTAGTGATAAAGTATTTGGGCTTCCGCGTTTCACAGGACCATCGAACGCTACGACTGTAGGCTGTATGCAGCCCTGTCACCTGACGGCAATTCCGGGCAGTCACATTACATTATGGACTATGACCGGTCAAAAACGACTGCATAAATTAAAAGCGGCCAAGGGGACCACCTTCACCACATCCGCACATATCGAGGGGCTATGCACACGTATACGCTTGCGCCAGAAGCAGTACACATCTGCGTGTATATATATATATACACGTCAAATTACTAGGACATGCTACAACACTTGATTTCGAAATATTCTTTCTCATACGTTGAGTACGTAGTGTATTGTACAGTTGAATGCTGCGCCCACTCATAAGTAATATTCTATGCTTTGACCTCCCTTAGAATACAGTTTATCAAGGAATTCCCCTCAGTTTATCTCCTCCCCCACTATGACATTCGACGAATGTGTGTTTTCCCACCGACTGTAGCACCAGCTGATGAGTTTCATCTGCATGTCCACAGTGCTCCGCTGCACGTCCGCAAAGCACTTCGGCACGAAGGCTGCAGCGTAGTTCGACGTGGCTCCCCCCGTACACCAGATCCAGTACACAGTCCACCGTCGCCCGTATCGATATCAAGTTTTATGCGGCTTTCAAATAATAGCGTCATGATGAAGGCCTGATCTAGCGTGATGCACGTGCAAGCTCCCAAGCTATGGGGGTCTTTGAATGGAGCAGTGCAGGGAATGTGGTGCTTTTGTAAACTTTTGGACTGTTGCACAAAAAGGACGCATTCGGTCCAAGATTTGATGTGCAGCTGTTGATCCTTTGTGCAGTGTGGACTCGTGATTAGTACGAACAAGTACAATTTGTGGTCTGCGATACCTGCTGCGAGGTCCTATCACGACGGCAGCGGAAACACCAAAGTAGCTTTGCGTATGGTGCCCCTGGAGCTGAGCGGAATCACTATTCGAGTGCTACTGTGTGCTCCACACCGTGGCGACTTCTTTCTTCGTACTCGCTGCAAGTACTAACTAGGAGAAATGTCCATAATGATGGGCGGCGTCGACAGACGGTGCATTGCTCACTGTTGCCTCCAACGAGGGTACAGATTCTGTTTGCATAGCGAACACGCGGTGGCCTGTCACGAAGTCTGCGGTGGGTGTCAGCCCATCTTGATACACTGGCTGTGGCAGGCTGGCGACACGTGTCTGCGTTTTTCTCCAGCTGGTCCAAAGTAGCTGCATGGTATCGGGGCAAAAGCTCTAAAACCACCTCAAGTATCTAATCACATTTCCAATTGTGGGAATCCTGTCCTCCGCTGTCTCTGACATTTCCTCGAAGCTCTTAGGTCCGACAGGTCTTGCGCAGGCAATGTTACACCAGCGACGTAGCGCACGTACTGCTACACCGCTCTGAGGAACCCCTACCCCTGAAAGCTGTATTCGTTGATTCTGCTACGTTGGCACCGCGAGTGCTAAGGAGCCAGCTCGCGTGCTGCAGTTTTAGCTTGAACCCCAGTAGTATGACGCGTCTGGTGTCTACCCCTTCGCCTCCGTGCTTATACACGGAGCGGCAGAGTACGATCGTTTAGCCTTCAGTTGATGGACAACGTCAACGATGCTGTTCCTTGACCGACCACAGAAGGCGAAGAAACGCCACCAGATGTCAAGCTGTTTTGTGGGGGCAATTAGCAGCACTGCGCCGTGGCAGATATCCCATTCAAAACTGCGTTTTACGGCCGATCCCACAACTCTTATTGTGACCGTACTTGTCCTGAGAACATTTGCCTGAAGGTAAGGAAGAAAGCGTAGCGAGGGGTCACCTGTGACTCACAGCCGCTTGTTTGTTCACCGGGTCTACGCAGTATCTTCACAAAGCCACCACCCCTACCCGTGAATGCCAACCGCAACTACTTCGGCAATGCCCACAGCAGCGTCACGACAAAGGACAGGGAAAAGGAGGAACTAGAACAAATTCAACATGCTTTCTGCTTGACACTCACGATGTCGTGAGACCATGCTACGACGAACGGTCAGCGGCACACGTATCGATCGTAGTGTTTCGACCGCGCTCTACTCAAGCTTTCATCTTGACCAGCCTTTGCCCTGCCCCCTAGAAAAAGGTGAAGACCATGTCTTTTTTTCTATGGTTGTAACAACTGCATGCCTGGAACAGCCGTGCCTTGCATTTGTTGTGGGAAACTGAAGATCTTCCGCAATATGAGTTTGCTTGACAGGGGGACGCTATGCGAACAAGAGCAAGATGATGCGTACGCATTTTACCCTGGACATCTTGTGAAGACATCAACCGTTGACGCTGTAGCGTGAAAAAGTTCGATTGGAGGAGAGTCTCCTCTGCAAGCACGAGCAGAAGCGAACCACCCAACACAGCTTCCCCTTCCTGCTTGTTCGCTCTGGCTTACGAGTTCACCCGGGATGCAGGGCGGGAGACGTTCTGGTTTTTGTGTCCGCGTGCATGTGTGGAAGACGGGCAGAATAAGAGTCGACTAAGTGGCGTCTCTCGGTGGTGTGCGCATGTTATGTGCACAGCTATCGTACACTCCATAACAACCATGCTACCGCGTTCTACGCCTACAGCACGGCTCGCTGAGTAAACGGGGGCTCAACTCTGGCCATTCTTACACAACCAGGAGTACGCGGGCCGCCCCATAGGTCGGCGTTTCATAGCAGGATGTGCGAAAGCTGCATACGCCTTTGTGACTGGGGAAGCAAGCGGACAGCACAGAATTCATAGAGGGGCTGGATCATGAGGCAACAAACGAGTGGACACCTTATAGCAAATTTATACCACAGAAATAGCGACGGAACGGCATGCGGTAAGCGATCTCATCCCTCAAGGGAGGGATGCCCCTCGACCAAGTGAGCTACGGTATTCCCCTCAATGAGGAATCAAACTCTATTCCGCGCGCCGATGCGTCTTTCAAGCTAAGTGTTCGGTCTTACGTTGCTATTACGTGATTCCTGTCGTGGAAGTCGAAAAGGTAAGATCCATTCGGTGACTATATACATATATGCGTCAGAACCAGATGACGTAGGATTTGTTGCTGCCGCGGCTGTGTGGCAAGCTGCTGTCAAATTGTGATACTTACCATTTCGGCACTGCAGAGAGCGGCTACCACAGGCTTACATGAACCTGTAGACTCATCTGGGGCAAGCTGAGCCCTCGTTCAATAACAGCGTGGCCGCATATCACGGGTTTGAGCAAGCCTTAAGTGATGCAAACCTCTTGTGCGTTATTACTTGATGTGCAGAACGTTGTGCCCAGAGAGTTGAGTCCAGCGACGGGGGGGCTGTCATACATTAGTCACGGGCGTGCAAAAGTTGTCGCATGGTTTTCCCCTGGTCCTCTGTTTTCTTGCTTCGCGGCACTCGACAAATATCAAAGTAGTGTGTACATCTCAACTCTACCACGTGTGTTCTGTAGCACCCCGCAAACTTCAACTAGCACATGCTGTGTTTCAGAAACACAGAATTGCGTTTTAGCACATTGGATGAGCCGTCGTACATGGTGTCAATAGCTGGTACTCAACGCTTTCCCCCTCATACCCGGTTCCCCTCGACGGTATACCGTGTTCAACCGCGTTTCTGCAATTACACATTTCTTGGAGGCCAAGTCGGATTGCCCGGTAGACAGCGCTCAACAACAAGTTGCAGAACATCGTTGTCAAATTTTCGTGCTCACGTAATCTCCCACGTGTTATGCATAGCGACATTTCCCCCAGAGTTGCGACCTCGCGACGATACTCACTTTAGGATGTGCTCACAGTCTACCGTCCTCGTCTCCTCGTCTTTTCAGCTCACGAACTGCATCTTCCATTAGGAGCTTCTTTCTTTGTAGGACATATACTTTTGTATGACGAGTGATTTATGCCTGAAATGTCAACGTCTGCAGTCCTCAACTTCGAGGTTGCGGAGTTTGTACGAAACACGAACGTCGATGAGATAATTCTGGGCATCAGTATGGTGAAAATGATTCTGTGACTTCTGTCTATTGTTGTTGTTGTTCATAAAGTGAAAACGTAATTAGGAAGAAGCGAGTCTGCCACTAGTTTTGGCAAGTGATGACCGGTATGCGTTTCTCTGCAGCAGTCTCTTTCGTCTCTTCCCATGTTTTTACCTTCTGTCACCGCCTTGTCTCACGCGATCTTCTTGTAGTGCTTTTTCATGTTTTTCCTCTCCGTCTGATCAGTTCCACTCTTTTCTTTTCTGCGTGCTTTGCCTCTTCTACTTTTATGGCAGCGAAGACTCTGTTCAACGTTTGCCCGTTAAGAGCACTCGCGCGGCGCATTAGCAACGTAAATCGCTCTGGCACATGCGTCTCCTTATGCAAGGCATGGAGAAAGTCGAAGACAGATGTACATGCCATTGACGCATGGTAAGTTGTTTCTGGTTCAGGGGTTATGACACCGGAAGGCTACTTGCGTGGGAGCAGGAAGGGTAGATGCAGGCCCAAGGTTTCCGTAAAGAACGACTCCCTCCCACAGTCCTACAAGTCGACAATCCGGTTTTTTTCCGTGCTTCATAACATCGTGAGGTGGGTGCCTCCGCACGACGCCGGACCTGGTCCAGAATATCCAGGTGTGCACGCAGCTGAATTGCGTGTCATGTGCGGCATATCTCCGCTAATACTCGCGCCTGTACCGCTGTTAGGGAACAAGTTTCTTCTCTGTTGGATGGTCAAAAGCATACAGGAAGCAGTACTTGTGTGCAGCAGGTGAATACGGGGAAAGGTGCAGCGCCTCGTGTGTCCATCGTGTGTGACACACCTAGCGCATCTTGGCTGCTTGTACCTGATCGGGCGGTCAACCTGCAGCACCGGTTCACAGGATGTGTCATTCCCTTTCTGACGCGGGGAAACACCATCATCAGTTTCGCGGGTCAACGCGGAACTGTATAGCAATGAGGGGGGGGGTTTGTGCAAAAAATAGTTGTAAATGACGGTGCGTGGAAGGTCCTTCCCCACACGAAGCAGGGAGGCGCGATATGGTTAGCCGTCCTAGGAAAAACTAGGTCGCTAGTGTCTTTAGATGTTGTGGAATGCGCTCTGGGCTGATAAGTATTTGCTCTGTTAACAAGAAAGTACAATTTCCGTGTAAATCCTGTAACGTCACAGAGCATTACGACGCGCGTAGAGCAGATAATCCGATCACGCTGTTCGCTTGAACTGACCTCGGCGCAGAAGAAGCTAATGGACACCACCTCACTTCAGCTCCTCGCCGAACAGCTTCTCAGGACCTACTTGGCTTTCCAAATGTGTGACGCAGTTGCCGTTCCTCAACTTATACATTCCCGCTGAAAAAGCAGTCCTGAAATTGTTTTCACAGGCCTCTCTCTTAGCGTCAAAAGCGGAGATTGTTGCAGATAAAATTCGTCGACGTGAAACTCGGAGGATTCGAAATACTGACTTGTCTGGTGTTTTCTGCCGATCCCCCGTGGCTTGGCACACAGGTCTACGAATCAAAGGAAAGGACGAGGTTACGACGTCTCCTGCAGTGTGTAAAGTGGGTGCATGACACCGCCAGGTTCCTCTGTAGAAGATGCAGAACTGTATTCACCAGCAAAGTTTACATCAAACGCCGTCACACCACATGCAACTGAGTTCTCGGTCGGAAATTTGGAAGCCTTGGTCGGAACTACAGTCTTTTCTCGCTACCATTTCGGCTCACGAAGTTTTGCAGGTGCCCAATGTGGACTGCAGAACATCGAGGCTTCACGACGGATACACGAATGAGTTTAACGCAGGATGAAACCGCTCCAAAGCAGCCTGCCTGATCTTACGTGGGCGCGTCCTGACTCTCAACATCTTGTGCCAGCTGCAACTGCTACTGTCACGGAAGAATGCTCCGGAGAGTCACCGGAAAGTCCTGTTTACAAGCGTCACCCTCCTCGAACCCCAGGTGCCTCCGCTGCCTGTTCGTCCACGCCGAACGGAGGCGCTGAACATGCCAGTACCTCTGCCGCAGCAGATAATGCCTGGAAGGAAGTCGACGGTTCTGCAGCGGCTGCCCATGCAGACCTCCGTAAGTTTAATACTACTTCAGCAGAGAGTACCGCCCGCACATACAACAGAAGAGACTCCCGCAAGGCACGCTGCAGGGCTGCGAGAGACCCGTTACCCGCTGTTGCTCTCTGTGCGTCTGCTACTGTCGATGCTGCTGGAGCAGACACTACCACTATGCCACCCTCCAGCGCCGACAGCTGTAACAGAGATCTTACACTAAAGACTCCCGTTAATGCTGGTGAATTTAATGCCCCTTCTTTTGCTCAGAGGGAAAAAGAACAAAATTTACGGTTGCTGGAGGATGCCTCCATCTCTGCACCTGCCGAAGAGGCAAGCAGCGCTTTAGCTCAAACATTTCCGTCGCAGGGCGATATTTCTGGACAAGTCGCCAGTTCGAACTCACCGTCTGGGCTTCCCTCTTGCTCCGGATACTCTCCAACAGTCAACGGCAATACTGGACAGGAATCTGAGAAGCCGCCTTCCCAGGAAGAGACTAAAGAGTTGACCGTGTCATGTGTCACACTGGCAGAGCCAGCGCTGCAGGAAAAGGTGGCGGGACTAGATGCTGCAACGCATAGCCTCTCACAGACAATACAGCAGGCAACGAGAGACGGGAGCTGCTGTACGCCACAGGGGATAGCGACGGCTGAGTCCGAGTCTGGAGACCAGAAAGACTCTGAACGCCTTGGAAGAGGACTACATCGGCGCGGCTTCGGCGAGGACGCGGCAGTTTGCGAAGCTACGGGACTTAGCGCGCCATCCTGGAACACCGGCGTTGACACAGCGCTTCAGCGTCAAGTGCAACTCCTACCGCTCCACCCTGAGGATTCGACGAATCACGTTTCGTCTCAGACACAAAATTTAGGAGCGCAGCAGCTGTCGCAACTCGTGCCTCGCACAGGAACGACAGGTCTGCGTCAGTTGAGCCTACAGTTGCAGCAGGAGCGTCCTGAGGAAGCGCAGCAACAGAGTAAAAGTCCTCTACTGTTTCTTGAACAGGCAGCATACCCAGGATTTGATGTAGCTACACCGCCGTCACGCCCTCCTTCACCAGGCGTAGCGTTTAAGGGGCCACGCTTTAATGCCCAGTACTCGAGAGTCTCAGACGCGTTGCACCTCCCCGCTAGCTGGCAAGCTTCGAACCCTGAAGCTGCGCAGCAAAAGAATTACCCTTGGTTCATCGTTGATGGGTGTGAATCCTCTGGGAGAGATCCAGCGCAACTCGCGTCAGCCACTCTGCCTGTTGTAGGCTCGTTGACTTCTGTGCCTTGCTGTTCCCATTCGACATGGCCGATGTGCTCTGCCTCAGGGGTTACGCCGGCAGGGCTGCCGTCACATCCTTTGCAACAGTTGGAGCAGCAGCTGCAAAAGCATATGCTGCCCGACTGGTCACCGAGTTTCTCGCTTCCTAATTTCTACTTCCAAACCGATCAATCCGGAGCAGAGACGTTAGATTGCACCAACGTCTACGACACAGGCCGCTCCTCAACCCCAGCAGCTTGGCCAGAAGCTATACAGGAGGCGAAAGGTTCTTATTCACCTGGGGGACTCTGGCAGCCTGCACCGTCGGCATCCGTAAAACAGGGTGTGCAAACGTCCCTGCAGATGGCAGAACCATTCAGCTTTGAACACTTCAGTGTAGACTGCAACAATGGCGGCGGCTGCGGAGGTCAGCAGTGGATTTGTAGAATGCACTCCGAACAGCCGTGTCACTCACTCGTTGCTTCGTCTCAAGCAGCCGCGTGCTGGCTGCAACAGGCGCAGCAGGAAACAACACAGAGGCATCACACACAGCATTTTGAGCAATATGAAGTCTGCGACAACGCACCCACATGTGCCGCTCACGCAGCATTGACGACATTCCCGCACACACTTGAAGCGGAAGGAAGTGAGGCTCAAAGAGACTGGACAAAGGCCGCTGCTCAGGTAGGAAGCCGTACAGAGAGGTCACCCACCGCAAGAGACCGGAGTTCAAACATGTACCGCCGACAGCTGCTCCAGCAGCTAGCCCTTAGGTACAACCAACAGACACGGCAAGCGGAAGACAGTGCCTCACTGATGGCGCACGGAACAGAGGACCGCTCTGAACCAGGGAAAAAAGAGGGAGGTCTTGCCGAGGAACGCGCACCGACAACTACTCACCAGCCCTGTACAGAGGAACAGCCAGGAGTACGCGGAGACTGCAACAGCAGTTCCTCTGCTAACCCGGAAGAAGGTTGTTTCACAAAAGGGTACGATGCGACACCTACGTGTGTGACAGCCCCTCCTGACACGAATCTGTCGTTAGTTGCTGCGGCAGAGGCACAGAGGAGCCAAACGGCAAATGACGTCTTGAACCGCGTCCCTCAACCGGAATACGAGGGCACCAACTTCACGCAGGCGCCCAAAAGTGAGGAGTCTATGAATCGTTGTACAAGGACCACCAATGCACACCAGTTCGTGGCCGCTGACGAAGCTGCTGATTTCTGTTCACTGCGGCAGCAGATGCAGTGGGTTGCCCCTCCTCCGGAGGCAGCCGCCGCTTTGGCAGCTGCGCGAGCAGCAGCTGCATCTGCGGCGGCAGCTATCGCTGCCGAATGGCAGCAACACCTAGAGCAGCACTACCTAGAAGACTGGATGCAGCAGCTGTCACCAGCCCATCAGTGGTGGTTGCTGCACCTGCAGCAGACAGATCAGCTTTCCACAAGGAGCACGCCTTTCTACATGAAAGAATGGCAGGCGGTCGAAAACTGGGGCCCGAACATAGCGGTGTGTGCGGCTGCGGACGCAGAATCCAGAAGCGTCCCCGCGTCTGCTCCACTTCGCACGACCCAGGAACAGCAGCAGCTGCTGCAGAATGCAAGTGAAGACAAATGGGCGACGGGTTTCAACGAGCAACAACCATGGGATTTCCAAACTTGTGCCTTGGAGCAGCTGATGCCCCCTGCTTCGTCGCCGTGGACTGCATTTTCACACGTTCCAATGACACCCGCAGCCGCAGTGACACGCGGAAATGAAGAAGCCTGCTGGCAGTATGCGTCAGAAACAAACCTCGAGCTGGAGCCACACACTACAGGAAGCCTGCGCAGCTCGTCGAGGCAGCAAATCCCCGCCCTGCATCGCTGTGCAAGGATGTACCGCTCCGACCAGAGCCACAGTGCCCCAGGAGAATCAACACAACAATGGAGATGCGACGCTACTTGTCCAGCGGGCACTAATTTCTCCGCTGCGACTGTCCCACCTAATGATAGAGCGACGCCTTTCGTACCGCAATACCCACGCCAGCAACGGCAGCTCCTACGAGTGGCACAAAGGAGCGCAGCACGCTTAAGCCTCTACGGACACGCCGGGGGACTGCAGCACGCAACAAGCGGCCAGGTGCAGCGTAATATGCCGAACCGCCTGGGACGAAGATGGCGTCGCGTGTATCGAGGCCATCTGGCGGAAGGCTGCTATAAAGATGTGCTGCTGTCTATGAAAACAGATGTCTCCTGCCCACGACGGAGCTCATGCTGTGTACCCTGCTGCGTGGAAGCGGCCACAAGCTGCTCGTGCAATCGGTGCACGATCCACGATCTGCGCGTTGGTGGCGCCAGACGCACAGGTGGCGACTGTATACCAGCGGGGGAATTCGTCTGTCCGCCGGAGGTCGGACATACATGCAGATCGAGAAGTATATGCAGGCGTGAAGAAGACTTCCGTAGAGGTGCACTACGCTGCGAAGGGAAAGCAGCAGAGCTGGACATAAGGGCCCCCGTGAGGAGGCCGGGCAGAAGGGAAAGCGCAGGAGAGCAGACTTGCTTGTGGTTGCAGCAAAGTCCCAAGCGACTCATCACGCGGTCTTGCTGCCCTCCTAATACTCGATGCGTAATAGAAGGGAATGCGAGAAGGCGAGGAGGCTCTCAAGGAGGCGTGCCACAGGCAGAAAGTACTGCAGCAGTCGAATTAGACGGCAGCGTTACCGTAGAGTGCGGACCAGCCGTAAACAGAAAAGATGCACCATGCAGCAGAGAGCTGCTGAACTGCAAAAAGGTATTGCAGTGCAGACAGGCGAATCGAAGCGGAGAAGAAGCAGGCGGCGGGGAGGGCCTTCGAAGTAAAGAGTTACATTCAAGAGGCTGCAACAATCGTAACGAAGCCAGCAACCTAGTGGCAAGACTTGGCGACAAAGCACCAACAGACAGCACCAACCACCTGAGTGCGAGTTCACCAACTGTGAGCTGTTCTTGCGGCGAGGGTTGCGTGCAGGGTCCAGCGAAAAGAAACGCTAGAGGCGCAGCAGCAAGTCCGCCTACTTCGAGCAGACGGAGCAGACATAGCGAGAGGCTGCGCGCTGCAAGACAGAGTTTGCCTTCGTGGGGGAACAGTGGAAGGTGCAGAGCGTGTCAAGCGGGGAGTAGGACAGGAAGCAGCACAGGTACCTTTTGTTCCTCCAGACAGGGCAACAGCGATGAAAACTGCAGCCGGAACAGCGGCGCGGGTTTGTGTGGTGAAATCTACAGGAGAGAGGAAGAAGTGAAGATAAGCTTCGATGCAGAGAAAGGAGGCGCACCGCGAAAACCTCCAGCACCCAGCATGAGGGAGGGCCCGGCAGAAAGGGAAGATTATTTCACCGCTCCCCGCACGTACAACAGAGAATGTGTGGTATCCTCAAACGCGGGAACCTTCGTGAAGGATGCAGAGCAAGGTGAGGCCGACGAAGTGGTTGCTTCTCCTGCCGGACGCGGAAGGCGCTGCCAAAAAGAAGCCATGCCCCAATTCGAGGGTGCTAAAGGACATAGAGCAGGTTTAGGTTGCACAGGCGGCTCTCCGGTTGCAGCGGTAGGCAACACTGTGGCATCCAGCAGCAGCAGCAGCTGCAGCGCCACGCCCAGTTTTGGGGATACACCTTGCCATACAACCGTGTGCCCGAAAGGAAAAGCAGCACTGCACGTGCCCTCGGAGGCACCCTTGAAAGCAGCTCTGCCTGCAGGCACGTTGGAAGCACAACCGTCTGTAGCAGGCGGAGGTGGTAGCAGCAACAGCGACAGAGACAAGGTGCCTGACGGAAGAGCTGCCACAGGGAACACAGATACGCGGTGTGGCAACGCAACTGGTTTGAAGGCTAGGAGCTGGCTTGCTGTGGTACGCGAGGCTGCCGCAAGGCCAAAAGGCCACACGTCCTCCACGAAATCCACAACTCGGCTGGTGCAGCAACTGCTGCGCCAGGAGGCTGTTTCGCAACGACCACAGCTGCAGAAACAGGTGCAAGAACCCGCCCATCTCGATCAACCTGGCACAGCAAAAGCCTCAGCCTGCTCAAACGACGGAGGTGCAGACTCGCCGCCTTCCAAGGGGCGTCAGTAGCTCAACTCGCCTCAAAGGAGCTACTGCAATGAGCAGGTACGCAGGTCCTACGACAGTGCAGCACCCGGGATCAACAGTGTGCGCTGCTTCGGCTCGGACGCTTCAGTGGCTATCTTTGCTTACACGAGTAGTACAGTGCGCACTCACCAGATCCGCTGCATCATCTGCTACCAGCTTAGACCCTGTAGCACCAGCAGCAAGATCGGGTCCAAAAGTGGTCGGACGACTAATTTTTCTCTTTTAATATCTTTCGCTGAAGCCCATAAAGCTGAGGGAGTCGCAATAACGAGGCGTTCACTGTTACGCGGTAAGTAGTGCATCAAACGAAGTGCCACGACAAATGGTGATAACATCGATTCCGGCTTTTTGTGGCTGACCGCTCCTCATGTAGTCAGGCAGCGGCACCACCAGCCCGTACAGCTACTATTGAAAAAGATTTCTGTAGTGGCCAGAATCGCTGCACTCAGTCCGATGGCAGCAAAACTACTCCGACGATAATAGGAGATTGCGGCACCATAAAGGAAAGTTGCTAAAGCAGCATTCATAACGAGGACGCCCTACCTGCTGGCGTCTGCGGGAAAGGCAAACGATTCAGTAGCGTTCATGTGGATTGCCGTAGGGTGGCAACGGATGAATCCCGAGGGGAATTCGGTGGCAGCTGAACTACTATCGATAACAACTTAAAAATGTCAGCAACAGTGGTCAATATCATGCAACAAAGGCAAACAGTAAAGTGGATTAGTTTGAAACAAGGGCTTAAGCAAGCTGTCCTGTTGCCTTATTGTCACTAAACCGTGAATTTTTCGGTAACTCAACGGTTCGGTTGGTAGAACCAGAAGCTGGACGCCTAGAGATGACAAACTCGAAAAAACAGTTCAACGTAGTTCATAAGGATATATGGTTGTTTTTTTTGGGGAGGCACCCGCGAGCAGGATATTGCCGTGAATGAAGACAGCTGATAGTCGTAGTTTTATCAACAGATGTAGACGTCCGCATGAGGCAGAGGGTAACGCTGCAGCACGTCACAGTCTGATCTGTTGCGGCGCGGGATTTGCTCAATCTCTTTTTTACAAGCAACCAAGAAGCAGTCAGCAAATCAGGAGTCCGATGGCGGCGGATGGAGTATATTAGCTTACATTGCACATATCGCGGAAGACGCCTACAGGACGAAGCACGTGCGGACAGCCGCGCTGTAACAGGCGCCTCTCCTCCCTAGGAACCTAAACACATTTCAGAAAGTACGGAGGAGTGGACTACGTGCAGTGAAGCGGACTGTGTGGTTGACACTGGGGTACCTCTGTTCTGTGTTATTTGCACACGCAGGGCCCTGCTTGATTGTTCAGGGTGGAAGTTCAGACAACGTGCATACACGTTCATGTGGAGACACAGCGCAGGATTCTTACGTAGTTCTTCGACTTGCCTTGACCAAGTAGATGTAAAAATTAAGATGGAAATCCCACTTTTTCACTCAAGGCAGAGATGTGGGGTGATGTATATCTGGGTACTGCACACAGGCATCCTTCCTCAACGAACACCCAGGCTCCTGCCTATGTCTCGTCGCGTTCCGTGTAGTGGCAGTCCTGATTCCATTAGTGGCCAGGAAGGAAAGCATCACAGGAGATTCGTTTAAGCGATAAAAGAGAACCCGTGCAACAGGATGCAGGCGACCAAACGTGATCGAATTCTTTATACGCGGGTGAGACACTTGAGTGCCACGAATCTGTTTTTTATATTTCCGTCGTCGAGCTTGCCTTCCTGAAACAGAAGCAACACTTTTCAGACAACTTCCGAATCGGAGAAGGCTTGCTGCCGAGGCGTACCTGGACACTCTGTTTGTACAGCTTTTGAAGCTCCCTGCAGATGCTCAACGCGAAATCCGAAGCACACGAAACCCTGGGTGTAACACCTGCTTTGCGACATTATCACATGGGTATCTACAAATACTGTTCACGTACGATGGCTCCGGGCACACGTTTGTGTATGACGCAGAGACTTACTCGCGGATAGATGTAAAATATGGTAGCTAAGTATTTGCTGAGCGCGTGTGGATAAAGACGATGTACGCAAATTAAAGAAATTACTGACGCTGAACAGTACAGCATGAACTCCAGCACAAAGAGTGGTTCACGTCAAACCGCACAGATTTACAGAAGAAAACGTTATCTTTGTACGTATGTGGAGCCATTACCGTTGCGCATCTCCATTCACGGCACTAGAGCCACAGCGTGTTCAATCTTCCCACGAAAAAGCCTCTGGTGGGAGGGACAGCAGCCAACATGGTTTCTAAACGTAAGTTGGACAAAAAATAGCTGAGTCTACCTGTTGAAGAGTGCTTCGGGTATCACGGGGCGTGCGGAAGGGAATGGCAACAGCTCCGACAAAAACTGTGCTCCCCGCCATTCTACATCTGACTGGCTTCCGCTATTCCACAGGTACAACTCAAAGCGGATCGTGAACAGAAGAGTGCCCGTGTGTGTCACGACTAGGGACTCAACAGCTCCTTTAACAATTCCCTTCTTCCCTCTGCCCGAGGGTGGCGGGAGAGTACAGCACAACGACAAATCGTGATAATACTCGTGCAATTCTGCGACAGCATACATTCCACCGCTGCATCAACGTCGGGTCATTGACGTCAAAACTTCATTGCGCAGGCGTGGGGTCTTCTTTCACAATAACACGACACAGCCTGAATAATGACACACACCCTGCATTGGATTGATGTTGCAAGTGACGTCTGCTACGCAGTGGCGGGGAAACGACGTAAAAGACTGAACGGTCACGAAGTGCTTGACGCGCTACCTAAATCTTCAGTAGAGAAACCACGCGGGTAGATGGAAATTTTTTTTACTGTAGAGAAGCCGGTGTTCCGTCACCATCATGAGGGAACTGCAGAGATAGTCAGGTCGACGTGATGATGACAGGGGAATGTCGGTCGAATAAATAGTAGCCTTCCACTCTGCTGGAAACATGGAAGGAGTATCGCTTGTCCGCTGCTGAATAGCCAGCCGCCTTTTGCAACGACGGAGGGACCGTTTCATGCACAGGAACACAGACGGGTCAACCACACAGCATCAGAACAGAAACCGCGAGAATGTACTAGTGTTGCAAGTTCTTAAGTGTTCTACGATAGCCGCTGTTGTTGCGGCTGTCTGCTAAACGTCGGCGCTCCAATTTTGCGAGACGCACCACTGCTTTCTAGACAACTGAGATGAGTGTTACAACTAACGCAAGTGATGCTGCGTTTAATTCTACGGTTTATACTGGGGCGTATGCTACGCGGCCAGTCTAGTTGAACGAGACCGTGACAGAGTTTCAATGCACGGTAAAGGGTAAAGATCGCGATGCATATCCTGCCCGTACAGCGAGGAAAACATAGCCGGAACGTTACGGTGTGTACGTGTGTACGCACACACGCAGGGATCACCCTCACATATGCAGACATCTGGGTGTCCGCACCCAGAAGCATAAATGCTAACACTGCTGTACCAGGAGTATGCAGCACAGAAGTGAAGTTTCTTCGACTATAGAAACTCTGTTTTGAGAAATGCTTCTCCGCACACGGAGGACTCAGGTCGGTCATGTTTAAAACAACAAATCTGCCTCGTATCCATAAGTTTTACACTATCTTTCCACCGCTTTTACAAAGCGCGTATTTCCTTTAGCTTGGAGTTCGTACGCTACGAATGAAAAGCCCCCCAAGGCAGCAGCCACTTCATTCTTCTCACTCGACACGGAGGGATGATGCCAATAAATAGTTTTCCTCTTCTGAAAAGTCCTTCTTCGCCACCGATACATAAAAGACTATACCTCCGGTACAACACACATCTACCCTAAGCGCCAGCTCTGTAGTGTAGCTCTGTACACAAGGTTTACCTCTAGAAGCGAGCATGCAGTCATTGACTCCCTGCCGCGCAACAGAGAAAAAGTCCAACAAAAATTATCACTGGAATCAACAGCAGAGTTGCCGCCGCAGCAGGACACGAACGCGAGGCAGCAGCAGCTGTTGGAGATAGCGAATGCAGCAAAACAGCAGCTCTGCTTCTTTCCATTCAGGGAGGAAAGACCAGAAAAAGTAGCTCCATCGAGACATCCTGCTAGCTTAAGTAGGAGACGCTTCTTCAGAAGATGGTTTTTCTGTTCAAATCCAACACCTACGAGAAGAGAATTACCGCAATATCAGACGCAGATCAACAGGATATGTTTCTGGCACCTTTTACCACTACCCAGCGCAAGGATTTTGAGTACGTTGTGCTGATTGGGTCAGCAAGGTGCCACAGCTGGAAAGGACAGCATGACACACGTGTCTCTGGTGGGACTCTTTCTTTTCGCTCTTCTTTGAAGTTCACACCTAATCTGACAGCACCCAACCGCACAAAAAAATCCACTTTAAACGTAATTTGAGCGCCGTCATGTGACACCAGAAGACAGACGGGAACCACCAGTTTGAAAAATAGATATTCCGGGGCCTCAATCCACAGAAACCGTCAGAGAGCTCCGCTACGATTTACTACGTTTGAAAAAGACATTCTACTTCGTATCAGCAACAGCGTGTGATTCACTTCAATAGACGTGTCTCTCCTTTGTACCCAAATATCTCTGGTTCAAATATGCCTGTAGCGCCGAAGTGCTCCTAGAAATTTCACTCTTTTCTGTTCGTCCTTCTAACCCTTCCTCTGCTACCAACTCCGTCCTCTCCTTTGTTGAAGAAAAGAACTCTTCCTCGCCTGAAGTTGCCAGGGCGACGTACGAAGAATTCAACAACGTAACGCCTTACTACAAAAGGGAATACAGCCGTGAAAAACTCTCCTTTCTCCAACGGCTCCGGCCACCGTGTTGAGACCATTAATTACTACACGAATTGCGCGGGGCACAAAGCCTGGTGAATGACCCACAATGCTTATTGTAGCTTCTCTTTTATGCGGCCACTGCGACGCGCATGCGTTTTGGAACCAAAATACCATTTACGTATGTACACCTGCAGAGCTCGTTTACGCTCAAGTGTGTCGGCCTCGCCCTGGAAATTTGGCGACACGAGAGATGTTCACACGTATGCTGCAGAATATTGTACTGTGCCTACACCTTGATTTGTAATGACACAATACACCATCTTCAAGCGTGCACATATCGAGCACCGAACGTGTCCATGGCATCTCTGGATCGCATGCAACATCAGCCACTGAAGAAAACTGAGACTGTAAGCGAAAACATTTGAAATGTATGTTCAAAAAAAGTAAAGCATACAGGAACCGGACATACGTGAAAGAGATATACGTACATGGATATTTCACGACTTGGCACGACACGCGATAGAGCACTTCAACAGAAGCGTCCCCGTTTGCCACTTCGGAACGCGTTTCCCCTTCCCGGGCGCGGCGGCGGGCACCCACCTCGTCCTCGTGTACTGCTCCACTGCTCTTCCTGAGAACGCTGCTGTTGCTGCCACTGCTTCTGCACTGGCTGCCAGGGCAGCTGCAGCTGCTGTTGCTGTTCCACCTGCCAGCGCTGCCCTTGCCGCTCCGGCTGCTGCTGCAACCGCCACTGGGGCGGCTGCGGCTGCAGTCTCTGCATTTGCCCGGACCCGTGAGTTATTGGCTGCGGCTGCTGGCCCTGCTGCAGTTGCGGTCGATGACCGGGCTCTTCAACCGCAGTAGCAGCAGCTTGATGGGCCTGCTGTTGTGTGTTTACTCGCGGCGGTCCAGTAACCCCTGCCGCTGCATTTCGTACCCCGCGATTGGTGCCGCCAGCTCCTCTGCCTCCGCGTGTGTACCTCAGATGAGACAAAACAGCAGCACCGCCACGCCCGCCGGGAGCATCCCCAGGTACGGCACCAGAAGACGCATTACGCTCGCGCAGTCGAGCAGTTGAGTTAAGTCTGCCTCTTCGGGTCCATGCACGCGTGAAGCCACCTCTTCCTGGCCGACCGCCGCTGGCCAGAACGCTGGGTCCTGGGTCTTCCTCTTCTTCGTCGTCACCGGTTGTGAGTTCGTCGTCTCGACTGCACGTTTCCACATCGTCTTCTTCGGATTCAAAGCTCTCGCTGCTGCTGCTCCACATCTGCTGATGCGCATGCTGCCGTTGCTTCGGCTCCGGTGCTACAGTCGCAGCGCCCTCACGACACGGGACATCAGCAAGAGCAGCGGGACAGACAGCACCACCAGCAGCGCGGTAGCTGCCGGTGGCAGCAGCAGGCCAGTCAGTCCCAGAGAAAAACACGTTGCTTGGGCTGTACGCAGCAGCAAGCACAGTATTACTGAAGTACGGAAAGACAGGCACCTCTCCGCTGTCTGCGACGCTGCAACATCACACCAGAACGAGATTCCAACACAGCAGCACAGCGCCTTTGATGACTAAACTAGTCGTTTCTTGAACTGTTGCCCTCCACCGGTGGTACCAACAACAAAACAGCAGGCAACACACTGTCAAGGCAACGGACACCACTGTGCTTTTTCTGCAGGACCCCTACACTGTGGCGACGCGAAAATTGAGAGTTGCCGTCTTTCTTACCAGCGAAACTGCTGCAGTTCCTCCGGAAAGACGACAAGGAATTCCGGAAACTGAAAAAAACACACCGACCCAAAACGGAACAAACTCTTAAACAAAACGACCACCTCTTCGCTATACATGAGTTCACACTGACCCTGGAATCCTGTAGACCGCATGCAGACATTTACATACCAGTGGCGGACTCCCCACCGTTCACGTTGAGTATATATAGATGTATGCAGTTGTACAGCTATCTAGGACATATATGTATGTGTACGTTTACACACATACACGTAATCCAGACGAACAACACGTTCACGTGCGACGGCTGATACCTCCAGACAGATAAACCAGTGACACATGTAACAGTCCCGAGAAGCCTACAGGCAAACACACGCCGCCTCTCTCCTTGCACACACTTACAAACACATGCCCATTCACCTTCACGCACACAAACATATATATACATATATATATATAAATCCCCTATCTTTCCGTATAGACATACGTACACGTGAAACAAGGTGTGAACGTGCACACACATATATGTATATATATATATATATACATGCAGATATATACATATACACACATATGTACACATATATTTATATACATATATGTGTACCCACCATCGGCTTTCATGCTGTCAACAGAAACACCGGTGTGTCGGTGTATACGCTGCTGATGTGGTCGCATACCTCCACAACGACGGAGTTTTTCAGTGCTTCTCGCAGCTTCTCTTTGCCGCTGTACCGCCGGACAAGGGGGCGCTGGAAGGCGCTGCTGATGTTCTGCTGCTGCTGGTTCTGTCTGTCTCCCTCCCTGTGCTGCAGCTGCTGCATTTCTTGCTGTCCACCCGATTCCTGCTGCTGCGCTGTTGCGGCACCATCGGACGAGCAGGATGTCGGAGTTTCTATAGTCCCTGCGCCAGCATCGGCACTAGCTGCGGCGCCCGCCGCACCATCGTCTGCCGCAGAGGAGGGACACGAGACGGATGCAGAGGAAGAAGCCGACCACGGACGAAGACGAGCAACAGGACCAGAAGACGGCGAAGGAAGAACAGGCTGCGAACGGCTCCTGATGTCACCAAGCACAGGAAGCAGAAAAACCAGCTCTTTCGCTGTCATGTACGCACTCAGCAAACACGCGTCTTCAACGCCAGCAGCGGCCTGTGCTGCAGTCGCAGCAGAGCCTGCAGCAGCAGCAGCGCACGATCCAGCAGCACCAGCAGGGTGAGACATCACGCCTGCAGCAGGGGGGGGAGCAGCCGATGCTGTAGCAGACGAGGACGCAGTTGCTGCGTCGACTGCAGATTCGGCGAGAATGTCAGTAGCACTTGCATTTGGAGCGGTAGAAGACGAAGCGCTAGCAGCAGCGTGAACTGCTGCGGTTAAATCGCCAGCAGCTGCAACAGGAGGAACAGCAGAAATGGGTTCTGCCGCTGCAGCTGCAGAAACAAGTTCCCCACTCGTCTCAGCTGCGAGATCTTCTCGTCCTGGTTTTCCCTCCCTGGCGAAAAACTGGGTTGTCGCTGCTGCTGGCGCCTGTACTTCTTCGGTGTGTCCTCCTGCCGGACATGTGCCGGCTGCTGCGCCTGGTTCTGATTCTCTCCCTGACGTCTTTTCTTTCCCGTGCAGTGCTGCTGCTGCTGCTAGAGTTTCGTCAACGACGTCTGCGGCAGCCTCCTCGGCTTCCCGCCGCCGCAGGCGCTGCACCCACTGCTCCTGTTGGTGTAGCTGCTGCTGTCGCTTTCTTTGCTTCGCTGCAACTGCCCGCTCCTGTGTCAAGACGCGCTGCAGGAGGTCGTCCAACGTCAACTCCTCATTAACATGCGGCAGCGCGCGCTCGACGCCTGCTTCTGAGAACCGCAGCACCACGCGCCACTCGATGACCAGCTGTTTCTGACCACTTGCACCGATGGCCGCTGCCCGACGACGGGGCTGGTCAGACAACGTCCTTCTACTCTCCTGCTGCGGTTGCTGCTGCAACTCTTTTCCCTGCCGAAAACGCTTCTGATCCTCCTCTTCCTCCTCCTCTACCTCGTCTTGTCGCGAGTGCTCTTCTCTCTCCACCTCTTGTTTTGCCTGCTGTCCTTCTGCCTCTGTTTCCTCTTCTTTCACCTGTTTCTCTGGGCACTCCTCCTGCTCGTGTTGCTCTCCTTGCTGCTCTCTCTCCTCCTCCCCCTCCTGCTCCCACTTCAATGGCTGCTGTCCTTCCCGCTGCTTCTCGTGTTTGTTGTCCGGCTGCTGCTGCCGCTGCGGCTGTCTCTCGTCCTCCTTCAAGTCTTGCTTCTGAGACTGCTGCTGCTGCTGGTCTGTCTCCTGCTGCTGCGGCTGTTCCTCCGGTGGCGGTTCCGTCTTCACCTGCTGCTCTCTCCGCTTCGCCTGCGGCTCCTCCTGCTTCTGCCGCTGCTGCTGCTCCTCGTGCTGCTGCTGCTTCTCGTCTCTGTAAACAAGACGGGTCGTGTTGGATCTACGTCTGGAGAAGGTCGGCGGGCAAAAAAGAAAGCGAATCCTTCGTGCAGCGCATGCGCTTCGCAACTGCTGCGGCGCGCAGAACATACGTCTACAAGCCACACAGCAACAGCAACAGCAGCAGCTGGATATGGCAGACAGCAGTGCATGCATTTCCCCAACGGCGATAGTCGTAGACACACAGCAGCAAAACACCAGCAGCAGCGACAGCAACTGCGCACCAAAGAGGGGCACGTGCACAGCAGACAGCAGCAACAGCAGCACAGAGAGTGATACTAGCACACGCCGCAGCAACAACGGCGCTCGTACTCGGAGCAACAGGAGCAGCCACGAGCAGCCGCACCTACGCAGCGAAGGCACCAACAGCAACACCCGCAGCTGCAGCAATGCTGCGCCAGCACCACGGCAGTGCAAGGCACCGAAATTCGCCAAGGCTACACAAGCATCCGCGCAGCCTGGCAGCAGCAGGACCACACCACCACCCAGCAGCAGCATAGTCACACAAAAGCGACGGCGCACTAGCAGAGTAAGACGGCAGCCGCAGAGCAGCAGCGCAGCTGAGCAGCAGCAACGACGCGGCAGACACGCAGGACAGCAGCAGCAGCAGCGTAGCAGCCGCAGCAGCGAACGACCGGAGAGGGGCAGCTCCTACGTAGCTTACCTCTTTTTCTTTGTATCTCTCTGCAAAGCCTCTTCCGCTTCGGTGCGCCAGAGCCGCGCAGCCGATTCAACCGCTCGTGCTGCTCCGTCGAGGAGCCGCAAGTCCCGCAGCAGTTGCTCCTCGTCAAACTGCTGCAACGTGACAGCATGCACACGACGACGTACTAACGGGCAGATTACTGCTGCCGTCTCCCCTCCTTCTCCTGCATCGGCTGAAGACCCATGCAACGTTCCTGTCGCTGCTGCAGTTCGTGACGCCGCATTGTCTGCGGCTGCCCTCTGTGGTGCGCCGCTGCCCGATGCTCTTTTCCCCCCCGACGTTGCTGCTGCTGCTGCGTCGGTCAAGCCTGCTGCTGCTGCTGAGTCTCCTCCCGCTTCCTCTCCAAAGGAAAAGCAGCAGGTCGGCGATATTTCTTCCGCCTCTCCTCTCTTGCCACCGCATTCCCTGCTTGGCAACCCTGCTGCTGCTGTCGACCCTGCTGCTGCTGCGTTCGCTCTTGGCGCCGGAGTCGTCGCATGTCTTGCTGTTGCTGCTGCGCCTCGTGCAGCCGCTGCAGCTGCTGCTGCGCTTTCTCTTTCGTGCTGCTTGTAGCATCGCAGCGAGCAGCTGCGGCGCAAGCACCGGGCGCAGCGGTAGATCCCTTCCCCTTTTCCGCACACCCCACAAACGTGTTTCATTCTCCTACCCACCTCTGCTGCTGTCGCTCCTGGAGTTGCTTCAACTGGTACAGGTGCTGCTGTAGCTGCATCCGTCGCTGCCGAGTATGCTGCTGCTGTTGCCGGGGATGCTGCTGCTGCTGCTGTCCGATATGAGGCCGCTGCTGGCGATGCTGCTGCTGTTGGCGATGCTGCTGCTGCTGCTAGCGATGCTGCTGCTGCTTCTCGAGGAGCTGCTGCTGCTGCTGTCTCTGACCCAGTGACTGCTGTGTCTTGTGCCGCTTGCCCTGCTGCAGTTTCTCTTGGCGTCTCCGGAACACCGCCGTCTGCTACCGTTGAGGAGGACGCCGCCACTGCTGCGCCATCCGCTGCTTGTACTGTTGGGCTTGCCGCCATTGCCGCTACGAGAGGTGTCGCTGGTGGTGCTCCAGCTGCTTCTGCTGTTAATGGAGCAGGCGACGAAGCGCTCTGCCCTGGCGCTGCCGCAGCTGCTGCCGCTCGCCGCGTGGGTGCTGCTTGTCGTTCTGCTGCTTTTGCTGCTTCTTCTCGAGCAGGCTGCATCGTCCTACACGTTGCTTCTTCCTCCCCGTGCGTCTCTTTCTCCTGCTGTTCTGTCTCCTGCGCTGTTCCACTCTCTCGCTGATGCTGCTGGGATGCTTCTATCGGCTGCATGCCCTGTGCCTGTTGCTGCTGCTGCTCGCCCTGCTGTTGGTACTGCTGCTGCTGCGCTCTCCTCTCGTCTCCCTCCGGCGGTAGATTCTGTGGGATGAGCTTCTGCTGCTTGTTTTTTCCTCCTCTTGTCGGCTGCTGCCGCTCCTGCTGCTTGTGTGTTTGTTCCTGTACAACGTCTTGCTCCTGCTGCAGCTCTTGCTGGGCCGCTGCGATCTGCTGCTGCAACAGCTGTGATCGAGACTCCTGCAGCCCTGGTCGCTCCGACGGCTGCGTTTGCTGCTAAAGCTATCGCTCTTCATAGCACCCCACAAAGCTCCCACCTACCAGCGCGCGCACACTGTCGCCAGAGGCCGTAGCAGGGCGATCTGCTGCTGCGCCTGCAGTTTTAACGAAGAATTCCCTGTCCGTACCTACAGCAGCTGCTGCTGACGCTGTTCTCAGAACATCACTCCTTGCGGCTGGGAGCTTCCCCACGCCTGCAGGAGAGCACCAGCAGCAGCAGTTGCAGTTGCCTTCTCTCTCGTCTGCTGCAACTGGCTCTTCTGCGACTGGCTTCGCTGCCGCTGGCTCAGCTGCCGCTGGTTCAGCTGCCGCTGGTTCAGCTGCCGCTGGCTCAGCTGCGGTTGACTCAGCTGCAGTTGATTCAGTGGCGGTTGATTCAGTTGCAGTTGGCTCGGCTGCGGTTATATCAGCTGCTGCTGCTGGTTCCCTCGCTGTTCCCCAGCGTTCCCACGCCGCTCCTCCCCCACGTCACCCGCGCGTGCGGAACGCTACGCTGCTGTTGCTGCTGTCCGTGCTGATGTAGCCCTGCTGCTGCTGCTGCAGGCCAGCTTTCTTCTACGTGCTTCCGGCGCTGGTCGTCTGCCGCGGCTGTCTCTCCTGTCCTCCTCGCTCCTACTTCTTGCACGCGTCACGTCTCCTCGCGTTCCTGTGCACTCTACATAGAATGCCTCAGCGCTGCCGCAGCTGCTGCTCCCATTTCGTTGCTGGTGCTGCTGCCCGCCTTCTGTGGTGCGAGAACTGCTGCTGCTGCTACCGTTCTTCTGCGCAGCTGGAACTGCTGCTGCTGCTGCCGTTCCTCCGCTGCACGAACTGCTGCGGCGACTGTTTGCTGCCGTGCCGGCTGCTGCCACCGGTACCATGCTGCTGGAACTGCTGCGGTGGCTGCTGCTGCTGCGCGCGGTGCTGCTATTCGCGCCGCGCCCGTCTTTGAATTCGTCTACAGTCTGCGGTGCTCCCAGCACCGCTGTTCAGTTGCTGCCTCGCTGATGTAGCTGAGATTGTCTCTCTGCTGCCCTGTTGCGGCTGCTTTGTCGCCGCGGCTACTGCTCACGCCGCGAGCCCTGCTCTGGGCTGCCGCGCCGCTTCTCCAGCGGCCGCGAGGGAGCACAGACAAGTCAAATGCCCACCCCACCAGGCGTTCATTACCACCGGCAGCTTCGGGGAGATGCCAGCTGCTCTGCACAGGCGGAAAAGCAGCTGCTGTTGCTGCTGCTCTTTTGCGCTGCGCTGCTGCTGGTCGACCGCCTTACCACTGCCACTCCCGCTGGTTTCTTGTTTCAGCCGCATCTCCTTCTTCTTCTGCCTCTGCTGCTGTCCTCTACGCTTCTCGCCCCCTGGCTGGGGGTGCAGCAGTCTCGACGTCTCCGCAGTGCCGCCGCAGCTTCAGCAGTTAGGACGCAGGCACCATATCCACAGACACAGCAGCAGCGGCGGGAGGACGCTCCGCCGCAGCACGAGCAGCAGCACCAAGGTCAGCAGCAGCAGAAGCAGCGTGCGTGAGCCGCAGAAAGAGCAGCAGCAGGAAGCTTAGCAATGCCTGCAGCAGTAGCGGTGCTGCAGGAGTGGGCGACGGTACAGGTGCTACGAAAGAGAGGACTTGTCGTCCCACTGTCGAAGAGGTGACTGCGTACGCTTTCTGCCTGTCGGTGACAGACGGCTCCTGCTGCTCTTGCTGCTCATCTGAACCGGCGTCGATCACTCGTTTTGCTGCTGCTGGTGGTGCTGCTGCTGCTGCAGTAGCAAGTGCTGTCTGCTGTCGGGCTGCTGCTAACAATAGCAACAGATGCAATCGACGACCATGTGTTCAGCGCGAGGAACTCCCGAACTGGCAGCAGGCACGCTGTTTTTTTATTTTCTATGAGAGGTGCTCAGAAAGCCGCGTGAACAACCGTTGCAGCTGGCAGAGAGAGCAAGGAAAGGTGATATCGCTCGGCAGCAGCTGCCCCACAGCATCGACGTGCAAAGGATCGGCGGTACTAGCTGCTGCTGCTTCAAGGGCAGAAGAAGGAGCGGCACGAGTAGCCGCACCGGCAGCAGCACAGCAGTAGTACCAACAGCATCACGGCTAGCGCAGCTTCGGCAGCAGCACCGCAGCGCCGTACGCGCCTGCCGCAACAGCAGCAGCGGCAGCGGCAGCCGGGGCACGACTACAGTATGGCGGTCTCGGCAGGCAGCAGCAGAGTAGCTGCTCCGGCATGCAATTGCAAAAGGCATGCGCAGCGTTGCTGTTGAAAGAGTAGTCACATGCAGCTGCGTCGAGAGATACCCCCTCGTGCATGTTTGTTCCTCGATTCCTTGTGATGTGACGGCTTTCTTTCAAGTAACAACGTCTCCATTTTCCGTGGAAAAATTGAGACCCGCAGCTGCAGCAAAGCAGGAGCAGCAACAGCAGCAGAGCCGCACCGGCAAGCGCGACGTCCACGCAGTAGCAGTCGGTCGTAGCAGTACGAACCGCAGCACTGCCAAGAGCAGCAACAGGGCCAACACCACCACCAGCAACAGCCGTCAGCGGCAACAGAAGCCGTCGCAGCAGCAGAACAGTACGCGCAACAGCAGTCGCCGGTGCAGCAGCAGTCATCGGCAAAGCAGCAGCAGTCATCAGCAGCAACAACCGGAGCAGGAGCAACAGCAGCAGCAGCACAGCCGCACAGTAGCAACTGGTCCAGCAACACCAGAAGAGCGGCAACGCGGGAAGCAGCGGTCTGCACAGCAGCGTCAACAGCAGTAACGGCAAGAGCGGGAGCACCAGCGGCAGTGTGGCCAAGAGCAAGAGCAGCAGCAACGGCTCTCTGCCGTCCGCGTGGCGGCGCGCGACAAAACAGTCAAGCAGCTGTCTTCCGTCGGGAGAACAGCAGCAGCTCTGCGACGAGTTTCTGCAGCGGGCAGCGGCAACTGGTGTTTCTCCGAACCTGTCGCGGGCCGCACTTCCGTCAGCAGCAGAGGCAGCAGCAGCAGCGCAGGAGCAGCGCAGCACCAGATGGACGAACGACAGCTCGGAGCAGCGACGCCAGGAATATTAGCAGTAGCGAGATCAGCAGCATCACGAGGGGGAGTAGCGAAAACGCCTGCAGCAGCAACAGCGGCAGCACGAATAGGAGCAGAAGCAGGAATAACACCAACAGCGGAAGCAGGGACAACAGCAACAATAGCGGCAGCTGTAAGAGCGGCGGCAGCAGGAATAACAGCAGCAGCGGGGTCAGCAGCAGCGGGAATAGCAGCGGGAGCAGCGGCAGCAGGAATAGCAGCGGGAGCAGCGGCAGCAGGAATAGCAGCGGGAGCAGCAGCAGCAGCAGGAATACCAGCAGCAGGAATACCAGCAGCAGGAATAGCAGCAGCAGCAATAGCAGCAACAGCAATAGCAAGAGCAGCAGGAGAAGTAGCGGCAGCAGGAGTAGCAGCAATAGCGTACCAATAAGAAGTTGTGGAAACGCAGGGAAACTCTGCTGCCTCGAGCGTCCTGCTGAGTCTCGCAGAGGAGCTGCAGAGGCAGTTTCATTTGTTGCTGTTACGGCTGTCGTGGGGACAGAGCGGCGGAGATAGACGAACGGCATGTGTTGCCTTGCAAAAGTAAGTGGATAGTATTCAGCAGCAGCAGCAGGAGCGGCAACACCACGGCGTTACCTGCAGTTGCTGCTGTGCCGCTTTCTACGTCATCTGCTGCTGCGGCCGCTCTCACTTTCTCTGGCAAGCTGCGTCCCACAACTACTGCTGGTCATATAAACGGGGCTGCTGCTGCCGCTGCTTAGACGTTGACTGCTCTGCCTTCCGACGCTGCTCCCGGTGCTTCGCGTTTCTCCCTGCTGCTGCCGCGTTTGCTGCTGCTGCTGCTTTTGCTGCTGCCTGCACTGGTAAATCTCTATCTGCGACTTCTCTTGCAGCAGGGAGGTGCGGTGGACCAATGGCGGGCACAGCAGCAACGGCAGCAGGAGAAGAATGCCGCGGAAGCAAGGGGGCTTTTGCCCCCGCGGAGCAGGGGGCTGCGGCCGCCTCGTGTTGCAGCAGCAGCAACAGCAGCAGCATGTACTGTCAAGCTGAGAGAAGTGCGGGCCGCCTGCTGAGCAGCAGCAACGCAGCGGGCCGGAACAGCAGCAGCGTCGAGGGAGCAGAGAGCAGCAGCAACCGGCTTGGAAGTAGCAGTGTTAGCAGTATCCCTGGGAGCAACAGCAGGACGTCGGGTGGGCGGCGCAAGTGTAGCAGCAGAAGCAGCGACAGCAGCAGAAGCAGCGACAGCAGGAGAAGCAGCCGTAGCAGTAGAAGCAGCGATAGCAGCAGAAGCGGCGATATCAGCAGAAGCAGCGACAGCAGCAGAAGCAGCAGCAACAGCGAAGAGGACGGGGGACGAGGGAAGGCGCGCGGCCACACAAGTAGAAGAAGAAGAAAGGAAAGCGGTTTGAGTGATGACGAAGAAGACTCAGCAGACGACGAGCTGCTGGCGCTACCTCCGATCGAGTGCCTGTTCTGTACGTACACCGCAACAGAGATCGGGTGTATGTACGCCCACCTGCGGCAGCAACACGGTCTGGATCTCGCCACGCGCTCCCCACAATGGCGGTGCTTGCCCTCCGAAGCAGCAGCAACAGCAGCACCAAGTGACTCCCCCTCGGGGGTTGCACCACGTGCTGTCGACGCAGCAGAAGCAGCACCAACAGACGTTTCTCGAGCAGGCGCATCAGCAGCGACAGCTGCTGCGGCGGAGGTGGAACGACAGACTGCCGCTCCTACGACAGCGACGCTACAGGGCGAAACTTACTTTTTTCAAAGCAGGCAATTTTCTTCTGCGGTAGGCGATAAGCAGCAGCAGCAGGGACTACAGTGCGAGCGAGAGCAGCGGCGGAAGGTAGAGCAGCAACTGCGGGACCGAGAACAGCTGCTGCAGGAGCCGCGGAAGCCGCCGCAGAAGCAGAAGCAGGAGGAAGAGCGAACGCCACAAGAGCAGCAGCCGGAGGAGCACCAGATAAAGCAGCAGCAACAGGAGCAGGAACTGTGGAGGAAGCAGCAGCAGCCGGAGCACGAACTTTGGCGGAAGCGGCAACAGAGGAACCGCGCGGAATCCGAAGCAGGCACAGAGCTCCCCGCGTTGACAGCGTACCGTCGTATCGCATTAATCAACTTCTTGCGGTCGTTGGGGCCGGACGAGAAGACGCGGGCAGCAGCAGCAGCTGAGGCTCGTGAAGCAGGACGCTGCATCTTGTTTACTTCTGTGACAGCTGCCTTCGCTTCTCTCTCTGCTGCGTCTGCCTGCTGGAAAAATCCGCAGTACTTGTTGCCAGTTGTAGCAGACGACCGCCTGCTGTGGGAGACCTGCTGCTCTTCTTCTTCCTCTTCTCGCAGCAGCAGCGAAGACTCCGACGACGAAGAGCGACAGCAGCACCAGCAGCTCTTCCCAGGGAGGCAACTGCAGCACCAACAGCCACACACGTTGCGGCAACCCCCAGACGCCGCACCGCAGCTGCAGCTGGACCAGAAGCAGGAGCACCAGAAGCAGCACCAGCAGCGCGAGGCAACCGAACGCGGGGTTCGACAAGAAAAGAAGAAGAAGAACCTGCAGGAGGAGGCGGCGGAGAAGGAGCGGCAGCTGCAAGAGGAGCAGCGGCAGGTGCAGGAGGAGCAGCGGCAGGTGCAGGAGCAACGACAGCTTCAGCCACGGCAGCCGAAGAAGCAGCAGCGGCATCAGAGGCGGCGCGGCGCAGAGAGCCGAATTTCTTCTTCGTGCGAAGGGATAGAGAAGCAGAGCAGCAGCAGCGAAGAGAAGGAGGAGAAGGAAGCAGCTGACATATTGGGGAACAGAACATCAGAAGAGCGGAGCTATTTTGCCGGTTACAGTGAGGTGTACATACACCGCGAAATGGTCGCAGACCGCCCGCGCACAGAGGCGTACAGAAATTTTGTTCTTAGCAACACAGGTAAGTTGCTGCTACTGCCGCTGTTGTTGTGTTGTTATCAAAGGCTGCTGGTTCAGATATGCAGCAGCAGCAGCTGGTCCTCTTCTCGCAGTTCGCTGCCGTACCAGGAGCGTCTGCTGCTGTTGTTGCTGCATGCGAGACAAAACTGCTGTCATCTGCGCAGCCACAGCAAGCCGCTGATGGTGGTGGCGCGCGATTAATACCGTACGATGGGATGCTGTTGCTGCTGTCTCCCTTTTTTTAAGGACGCTGCTGCAGTCGGCGCCTGGTGCTGCTGGTGGTGCTGCTGCTCCTCTTCTTTCTCTGCGTGAAGCGGCCGTTGTGGGAGGGAGAGGTTCTGCTGCAGCTGCTGTTTCGAACGACGGACCTGCTGTTCTCATCCAGAAATACACTGCCTACTTTGACAAGAAAGCTGGCCGCAGCTAATGTTGCTGCTGCTCCTGCTGCTCGTGCTGCTGCTGCGGCTCCTGCTCACGCTGCTGCGGCTTGTGTAGCTGCTGCTTGTGTTGCTGCTACTCCTGCTCGTGCTGCTGCTCTTGCAGCTGCTGCTGCCGTTCGTGCCATGTTGCTTGTGCCGCTGCTGTTAGTACCTATGCAGCTGCTGCTGCTGTGTACCTGCAAACGTCTTCTAAAACCTGCAACGGAGACAACAGCAGCAGTTGCTGTTGCGTCGTAGACCACGCATGTGATTGCTGCTGGTGCGGCTGATTCAATTCATCTACGTGTATACGTGTATATCTATGTATCTGTACAGGTGTATTTCTGTGTGTGAGGAGGAAGGGGAGGGAAGCTTGTGTGTCTTTGTACAAAATATCTATATGGACACACATATACATATATATGTGTGCAAGAGTTATACACCTGTATGTATATATATAGATATATATACACATGTATACAGGAGCATTTGCTGTGTTTCATCAGTCAAGGCTTGCTGCTGCTGCTGTTGTTTAACAGCGACGAGAAGCAGGCGAGAGGGATGCTCCAAAAGAGAAACAGGAGCAGGACTGCTGCTGCTGGTGTTGTTGTTGGGGTCCGTGAGAGCAGTACGCGAAGACGCCATCGCGGCGACAGCAGGGTCTTTGGTGTTGCAGATGCGAACATGCGGCGCTTGCTGCTGCTGCTGCTGATGCTCTGCTGCACGACCTCCTTTTGATACGTGCTTCTTGCTGCTGCCGCGCAGCTTGAGAGTTTGCCGTGCTGCACTGGGGCTGTTGCCTTTCCATGTAGCCGCTACTCGCTTACCGTCTTCCTCCTGTCACAGAGGCCTGCTGCTGTTGCTGCTGATTGTGTGTCGCCCGCCACTACTGTGGGCAAGGCTGCTCTTGCTGCTGCGGGGGAGGAGAATCGCTGCCGACACGGTGCTGCTGCGCCAAGGTGACGACAGGCAGTTTTCTTACTATCGAAAAATGCTGCTGGCGCTGCTGGTTCTGTCGCTGCTGCTGACCTCGTCTTGCTGTCGCTGCTAGTGTCTTTGCTTGGCTGGTAGCCCTTCCTGTACGGGCGCTGCCATCGGTGCTGCTGTTGCTGCTATTCTTGGTGCTGCAGCTATCGGTGCTGCTGTTGGTGCTGCACCTATCGGTGCTGCTGTTGGTGCTGCAGCTATCGCTGCTGCTGGCGCTACCATCCGTCCTGCTGATGCTGCCATCTGCGCGGCTGCTGTTATCTGCGCTGCTGCTGCCATCTGCGCTGCTGCTGTTATCTGCGCTGCTGCCGTTGTCTGCGCTGCTGCCGTTGTCTGCGCTGCTGCCGTTGTCTGCGCTGCTGATGCTGCTATCCTTGCTGTTGCTGCTACCGGTGTGCGCCGCTGCTACTTCCCCCGCTGCGTCGCTGCTGGTGACGGTGCTGCGGTTGCTGCTCGTCGTCCTCCTGCCGCATGTGCGCGTCCGCTAACGGTGCTGTGGCTGCGATTCTCCGTCGTTGCTACAGGAGTGCTGCTGCTGCTGTTGCTGGTGCTCGACCTGCTGCTGCTGTCGTTGCAGATCTTTTCCGTGGGAAGGTGGTACTTGACGTGGGGTGTGGAAGCGGCATCTTGAGCATGTTCTGCGCCCAGGCCGGTGCCAGTTTTGTAAGCTTCTCTCCCACTTCGTACATCTCTGACGTACTTTAAAGCAAACACCGCTACAGACGACCTGTGTTTACACATTACACATATATATATGTTTCGATTCTCTCTCTGTCTACGTATATTTATATATATATGTACACATTTTTCGGTCTTGCTCCATCTGTGTCTCTCTCTGTCTCTTCGAGCGCGAGTCTTTCTTCCATCTGTGTATGTGGATGCGCATATACTGCGTAGACGCTTGTTTGAATGTACGTGACTGTACTAAGGTATGTATACCCGTATATATATATATATGTATATATATCTTCACATATCTATGTGCTTACACAACATATATATATATATATCCATGTATTTCTCTACGTATACATATATATATATATATCAGTGAATTGCGCTTGTACTGGTGTATACGTATACGTCTGTGTTCACATATCTGTATGTCTACACAAGAGTATTTATATTTCTGTAAAGCTACACGCATATGTATATATATTGTATGTCTACACAAAAGTATGTATACATGCATGTGAATCTATACGTAGGAGAATTCATTTGTACGGAGGTAATTGATAGAAGACGAGTAGTGCGTATGGACGGGTCCTGGACGGTGTGTGTGTCCCGCCCTCTCTCTCGCCCTCTCCCCCTACGTATACGTGTGTGTATATGTCTCTATCGTTTTATCTCCTGCACTCTCTGTTTGTATCTTCCCAAAATACGTAGATATATATATGTATATATATGTCTTTATATATATGGATAAGTGTGATCCCTATCTATGTCTCTCTCTATATATGTATATATGTATGTCAGTCGCTTTTGACGGTATGAAGGAATGTTGGTGTCCGACATCCTTCATCAATACGAATATACAATATTTGTGCAAATGCATATTCCTGGATATATATATATATATATGTATGTGTATATCGCTGTTGCTGTCTGTGTAGGTGGTGGGCGTGGACGCAGCAGCAGGCATCGCGCGTCTGGCGCAGCGCGTCGTCGCTGCCAACGGCTTCTCCGATAGAATTCAAATTTTATCGAACAAGGTAAAGTCGACTGTCCATACGAACATATATATGTATACACATACGTATGCAGGTGTAGTAGTGGCCATATACCTATATATATATGTAGGTGTGGTAGTAGCCGTATAAGTCATATTCATCTGGTACTGCGATGTCGTGCACCCAGTTAGAACCGCTGGTATACGTCTCTCTCTTTCTGTCTCTTTCTCTAAATGTACATCCACGTGAATATAAATATCTTCGTATATGTATTTATATACGTACGCACGTAAGTGTGGTATACGTGTTCCATATATATACATCCGTGCACCTACATATGCGTATAAATATGTGCTGACATCTCTTTTGCTCATTCTCTTGTGCTCTACGCACGTGCCCATATATATATATATATGTACGTGTATGTCTTTGCAGGGGTCTCGCCCTCTGTCCACGTCTCCATACCTAAATATATACGTATGTATATACACGTGCAGGTGCGCCGGTCTCTGTCTACGTAACTATACCTAAAAAAATGTATATAAGTGTAGCTATAGGCTAGCGCCTGGGTTTCTACCTGTGTATGTGTACGTTTATATAGCAACAGCTACAGCAACAGCAGCAGCAGTAACAGTAGCAGCACTCACAAGAAGAGCAGTAACAGCAGCACCAATAACAGCAATAGGAACAGCAGCAGCGACAGCAGCAGCAGCGGAAGGTTCCCGACAATTTTACGATATTTGACTGTCGTACCGAAGGAGTGCCTCGTGCTGCATATTCTACGTGTGCGACCATACAGCAGCGACGTGTTTCTCTTTGCTGGCGCAGCTGCCGCAGCAGGACGCGTTGCTTCCTACCCAGAGCCAGTGCCTGTGCTGCGATCGTAGGAGCAGCAGGTTTCCTGCTCAGCAGCAGCAGCAGCATGTGGCGTCTCCTGTGGTGCTGCGGTGTGCGTGCAGCTTGAAGACGTCGAGCTGGTCTGGACCACCAGCGAAGGAGGAAAGCCTACGAACCACAGGCGTGTTATGGCTGTAAGCAAAGTTTTCTTTCTGTTCCTCTGCAATTGAACTGAGCTGTGCATACATATATATATATATATACCTGCGTTCTGCAGTGGTAGGGACGCGTTCTTTCTGTCCGTTTTGTCCGTGTTCATCTTCAAGTGAGGAAAGCTATATAATTGCGTTCTGCAGTGGAAGTGACGCCTTTCCTATGTCCGCTTGGAGAACTCTGTGTGTACAAGCAAGTTTTAGCTTCATATTTATTACGACTTTTCACGCAGATGCAGAGTTACTCGGGGAGACAGTGGAACGTGTGCACGACCCCGTTACGTATCTCTGCACACATATTCCTGTTGCAGTACGTACAGGAAACTCTCCTGCATGCCCGTGAAGGGTCCGTCCAGTTAGCAGGAAGCCATCCATATGTACACATACATACGTCTACATGTATGTAATATATATACATATATTTGTGTAGTTGTTCACCTGTCCATGCGCGATCGTATGTGTGTTACGGGTTTCTCTCTTACTTGAGTATACACGAGACGCGTGCCGTACGTAACTATCTAGCTGTGTACATGTGTTTGTGTATCTCAACTGTATTTGTCGATCTACACACATATATATATATAAGTGTATACAAATATAAGTGCGGGGGGCGAGACGCACATAGATGGATACGTACGACCAAGCGGGGGGATGACGGATGTCCTTACACTCGTATGGGTCATTGACGAGCCGCCTGCACGTCGGCAGCACTGCGCGTTTCCACGGCCCAAAACAGGCGCCCGCATACTCACAAATATGCAAGAGAAAAGTCGTCCGCTCTGGCGTGCGTATATGCCTCTGTCTCTCTATACATCTCCGCATGTCTGGGGGGATTCGTCAGGTGCACACACATACACACACACATACACACCTATACACACACACTGGCGTATCGTGCACACACACACACACACACATACACACATCCTACGCATGCACACACATACTCACACATGCATACATACACACATATACACACACACACACATATACTACCACACACAGACACATACGAACACATGCACACACATACACACATGCACGCATAATACGCACACATCCACACGTGCGCACATACCTATACATACTTACACATCCACACACATGCACACATACACATATTCGCACATACTAGCACATACACGTACACACCCGTGCCCGCATACTCATACATACACATACATACACACATGCACAAGTAATACTCACACATCCACACACTCCCGTACACACACGCATGCACACGTACTCATACATACACACACATACACACATGCACAAGTAATACTCACACATCCACACACTCCCGTACACACATGCATGCACACGTACTCATACATACACACATACACATGTGTGTGCCGGTTTGTAGCATTATCAGGGTCTCATTTCTCCACGCTTGCCGGGCCTTGCGCTTTGATGTCATCATTGGCATCTATTTATGTACAACCTCTCTGTATATGTGACATTCAGGTATCAACAACACATACACGTATATACATTTGTGCTCCCGCATATTGCAACGCGGAGGTTGCCAGCGACATCCGCTGTGGACTGTATGTGCTGCGTACGCACGTGGACATGCGTCCCTTGAGGCACGGAGCCGTTTTGAAGAAGCCGCCCCACCACGACTTTCTTTGCGAAACGCGCAGGAAAGAGAGTTTTGAGGCCCCGCGCGGAAGTTTTTGTGCGGTGGTGTCGGAGGGGAGGGTTTTTGTGCCGACGTACAGGGAAGATGCCGCCGTCGACGGCTTTTTTGTGTTTGTGCGTGCGGTTGTGCATGTGCCGGTGAATCTCGCGACGTGGAGGAGAGCGAGGAAGACCGGAGGTGAAAACGGTCCACACGTCTTCTTGTCGAATAAAAGGCCGTCGTCTGCTGCCGACGCCGGCGTCTGTAGCTGCATCGCCGATAGCAGGCCGTCATCTGCTGCCGACACCGGCGTCTGTAGCTGCATCGCCGCTCCCGTCTGATTTTTCTCCTCACCCACGTGTAGGTGTGTCTCGCCAGTCCTACTGTCTGGAACTTGTGTACACGTAGACGCAGAGAGAGACAGATAGAAAGGAAAAGACGTCTCTTGTCGTAAGGAGCCGTGCGGAGAGGAGAGACCGGCCTCTGCATGCGTGTGTGCCTGCGTGGGGGAACATTTGTGTAGACGAGATTTTCGAGTATGTTCACGACTGCCTGTATCTCTCCCATTTATACGTATACGTACATTCGGTTTGATGTATATATGTGTATCTGTTCTTCCCAGGTTTGTGTATTCGCGGACGTGCAGAGAACCACCTGGTCGTGTGTGTGTGTGTGTGTGTGTGTGTGTCCCGCTTGATGCACGCGCGTGTCTATTTCTTAAGTAGACACACATAGGGATAGATAGAGAGCTGCACACAGAGAGAAAGAAAGGTGTGTCTTTTCGCGTGTGTATGAGAGTCTGCCTGTACGTCCGTATATATCCGTCGAAACTCACCTACATCTACCTGTCCACATATATGTACCTATATATATATGTGTATAAAAGTGTATACATGTATATGTATGTATCTATCTCATTTTGTCCAAAGAGACGCATACAAGCAGTGTGAGAGGCTTGAGTTGCTGTCTGCATACGCAGACGGAGAAGCTGCGATATGCCCAGTGTTTTGTTTACATACTGTAGAGAGGACGTGCATGCGGAAAGCCCGGGTCAGACGTGCCTCCTCCAGCGGCTCCCCACTCCCCGGTGTCTCTAATTGGCCCTCCAGCGACGGCAGTGCCCCCCCCGGGGTACGCGCTCGTCTGACGTGCCGACCATCCGTTTGTATAAAGGCCATATATATATATATATATATATGTGCGTGGGGCAACGAGCTATGCACACAAGTACGTATGTATGGATCGTATTAATCTGAAGTACTGGGCAATTCTTTCAGGTGGAGACATTAGCGACTTTCGTGTGAAAGTTAGGTACGGAGTGTTCTGCGCCAAGGGTGTGAGAGTGACTTGTTGCCTGCCTGTGTTAGGTACGACGGCAGCAGTTTATGTGTAGAGATGACTTGTTGCCTGTCTGGGGTAGACACGGCTGCAGCAGTTAATACGTAGAGATGTGCGTGAGTGCGTAGTTTGCTCTGTGTGAATGTTTGAACATTCCTTCGTCGAAGGTGCCTCGCCAGCGGAAGTACAAGCGGACCGCTGCTGCTGCAGCAGCAAGAAGAGGCAAAGGAGCAGGCGCGACAGCGAGAGGGAGGAAAGGCAGCAGCAGCAGCTGCAGCACGAGCAGCAAAGAACAGCTGTCAACAGACGGAGACGAGACTGCAACGACGAAGGCGACAACGGGGGAGCGGCGTTCCACCGAGAAAATAAAAGTAGACGTTATTGTTTCCGAGTGGATGGGCTACTGTCTCCTTTTTGAGTCGATGATATATACCGTCCTGCATGCGCGAGATGAGTAAGAGTGCAAATTCTTCTTCATAGGGACGCACAGCGCTCACAGCTTCTTTTCTTCTTTTTCCGCCTCCTTCGCGTGTGTCCGAGACTTGCGACTTCGGCGAAGAGTCACTTGCGGGGCGTCGCTGGTTTGTGTTGATCCACGTGCTATAAGTTATATTACAGAGAAATCTACGGGAAAAATTCTCGAATGAAAGTTTCCTCTGCCATCGCATATAAACGTGTAATGGCCGGTACAGACACGTGTGACTACGCCGCAACGTATATGAAGCATACGCGTATGTATATGCGCGCATGCGTCTTTATCTATGTGTGTATATGTAAGTATGCAATATGTACTACACCTGTGTATACATTCACATATAGACGCGTGTAGGCATGCGCAGATGTACGAAGGCGTGGTGGCACGCATTCCTGCGTTGATACCGACGAGAGCCTTTTTCTCTCCGCATGAACTACTCGGTCTCCGTGCAACAGCGACAGCTGCCGCTGCTGTTCTTTGCGGACTCGAAGACAAGGGCACACCCTTACCCTTTTTTCCCCATGTATTTACACATCTTCTAGACCTCTCTGTCAGTCTCTGCAGGCACCCAAAATCGTACGTAGTCACCACGTAATGTGTAGATATACGTATATATATATATATGTGTATGTGTATACGCTTGTCGTCATAACATTACTAATAGTGTAGTTTCTACGTGGAGTGTACGCATATATATTTATGTGTGTACACTTGCCACCGTGTCATTGATAATTTTTTAGAGTGTCCTTCATGGAGTACCTGTGTATCTTGTCTATCCTTCTACATTTGTATACGTATATCTGTGTGTGTCTCTGCATCGTTTCTACATATATATATATATATGTACGTCCCGCATTATTTTTGATGTATACGTATAGCTGTTGTTGCGTCCCAACACATCAGCTTATACACTTCGCATTTTCTACCGTACGTCGATGTGAAGAGTCGTGGGAAGGTTGCCGATCTTCCCGTTTTGCAGCAGCGCGTGTGTGTGAAAATCCTGTTGCTGCCTTCTCGTTTGATCGCGCTGGACATCATCTTCTCTGCTGCCTCCGCCGTTGAACCATATGGACAGCAGCAGCAACTTTTTCTCCTCCCACGTCTGTTTTATTTGTAGAGGAACTTGCTGTCGCGAGACTCCGCGGCAGTTTGGACTGAGGCTCCCTTTTTGTTTCTCTCGTTTTTTTCCAGCCAGCCCATCCGTGAAGCATTGGTCCCGAGCCTCCGTGCAAGTTGCTGACTTCCCCACTTCTGCAATTTGTATGCATTCCTCTTTTTCTGACTGACGGACTCCACACGTGCTGCCTACGTGCAGGGAAACTTTTGTGTGCACCAAGTTGCATAAGGATATCTGCGTGGACGGTTCATTCACACAGATTGGCTGCAAAAACGAGTACGTGATGACTATTCGTACAGAGATACCTTGTGTGTGTGTGTGTGTATGTGTGTCTGTATGTATGGGGGGATGCGACTATCTACAGCCGGCGGCACGTGATTACTGTAGTATTTACTTTTAGAGATACTTGGGACTGTGGAATCAACCTGAGACGTTGAAAAAGGAGAATGTGTGAATACGAGCAGATATATTAAGAGGAGAAGAATGCGTGTATGTTCGCCTTGGCCCACAACCTATTATTCGATATGGCCACGTGTGTGTATGGGCCTGACAGCAAGACTTGCCTAATGAGGTACACGGCTGCATCTCTGGAAGTGTGTGGTTGCACGGGTACACTTGTAGGCCTGCATCTGTGAGACCGCCTGTTTGTTTCTCAGGTACTTGAAGCCTGGTGGCCTGATCGTCCCAAGTCGAGTCGCGCTGGGGGTACGTTTTTCAACATTTTGTCTTAACATTTTATTCTTTTGACCACTCGTTTTTTCTTCGTCCTTTCCGTGGAGAGGCGTCTCTCTTGGGGGGATGTCTAGGAAAAGACCCGGTTTTCTTTCTTCTGTGCTACGTTCCTGTTTTTGTCATTCTTCCGTGTCCACTGGTTCGTCTGTACATTTCCGAAGTTCTTCTCCACCGTCTCCGTTTTTCTTCTGCGTTCGAACGACTGAACGCGCGTTATTTGGTTGTTTGCCCACTCCCGGGAAACGAAAGATTCACAAGTTACTGCGAATCGCTCCTGGATGAACTTACGACCGTACATCTTTTACGTTGATCTGTGTAGTTCTGCTGATATGAATAGTGCCCTCAAACTCCGTCACGTTCACAGTCAACCATTTTCACACGGGCACGCCACGCTACCCGCTTTCTTTTTTATTTTGCTGCTGCGTCGCTTTTCCCCTGTTGCAGCGCTTCCTTGTCTTTTGTGCCTGTGCAGAGGAAGAGTGTCACATCTCCCTGTCTGCCTCCCTGCGGCCGGTGGTTCTTCCCGCTGCTTCTCTTCCGGGTTCTCCTACATCTTCTTCAAAATACAGAAGGGGGCTTGTGGAGTATATGCGTGCTTATATATATATGTGTAGACACGTGCTTCTCTAGCGGAGTATGAGAAGAAAGAGAGAGATACGCATGGAGACAAGCGCCTGTATTCGTACACATTGATACCGAAAATGTACGATTGATATACGTGTAGACTTTTTTGCGTGGATCTCTACTCGTACGTCTATCCTCTTTCTGTGGGGGCCCATGCTTTACTCATACATATGTGTGTCTTGTATGTACATATACACGTACGATTCTGTCTATGTATGTCTGTATTTACGCAGGTGAGGGATGTAAGATGTGGCTGTGCTTAGAGAAATTGCTGCGTCCCTCTGTGTGTGTAGAATTCTGCGTATATTCGTGGACGTCTACGTACGTATTTGTTCAATAGAAACACGTACACGTATGTACATTTTGGATGTGAATACGTAGTGCACATGTGCTTGTGGGCACGTATACCTATATCTATCTATCTATTTGTATGTATATATACATAAATCTATGTTTATCTCTCTCTCTCGCTATGCGTGTATATATATATATATACATATATGGTCATCTGAAATAGATATGCAGGCACATGGAAATATCTACAAATGCCCCCTGTGTGAAGGAGCGCCTGTGCGAGCAGTTTGGGGTAAACCAACAGAACAGGTGTGGAAAGGACTGGCGAATCTTCAGTTTGTACAAGATGTACACATCTATACAGTTGTATGTATATACATATATATGTACGTATTCGTATACACACGCATCCACGTGTATATACATATATATATATATATACGGATGGAGTCTACTTTTTCGGCGTCTTCTGTAGAGAAGTCTAGTTTTGCGGCACCCCTAGTAGAAGGTTAACAGCGGCCGTGCAATTAGAGATCCTTCTCTTTCGATAGATACATATAGATGGATAGAAGAACAGCCAGATATAGTTTCGTGTATACTCATTTACGCGTACACAAACATACATGCTTACACGTCTTAATATCCACATCTGTAGATTTACAGAGATGTAGAGTGCGTCCGCAGCAAGTTGAGGAAGAATGTTTGCACAGTAGCAACTTTGGAAGCGTGGAGGGCTGGGACGCTGCGTCCGCCCCTCGTCTCTGCGCGATTGCGTGGACGCCACAGCTGGTTCACGGTTGTCACTGGGGTATATGTATAGACACTGATGGACTTACTTATGTGTGGGTGTGTATCGTAGCAGGTGAAGAGAGAGGTACGCACGTATACGTTTCTCTCCACATGTCTGGACATATACGTATATATATACATGTATGTGGGTGCACATCGTCCCAACGCCTGCGTGGAAGTAGCTGCCTAGCCGTGCCTTGTTCATCTTGAAAAGTCGTTGCGGAGAGAAGGGAATGTCCGGCACCTAAGCGAGGCATCCGGACGGCGTGCAGGCGTCCTGCTGTTGCAGCGAGGGCGTTCGAGTGTTGCCTGGCCGTTCCTTGCTTTATACTTCTTGTTTCTTAGGTGGCAGCAGCAGACTACTCTGCCGAGGTGGAGCAGCAGCGAGGAACCTTCTGCGACCGGCAGCAGACTTACGGCCTGGATCTGCGGCTGCTGCATTTGTCAGACGCCCAGCTTCTCGCTGCCCCGGATGTTCGCGTCGTCGGTGTCGATAAGCTTCTGTCTTCTCCGCGTCTTTGCTGCTCCGTAGATCTGTACACCGTTACGCCTCGCAGCATCAAGCAGCTGCGCTTTCCCTTCCGAGTACGCACCCGAAGGCCCTTGTGCAGCTGCTGTTGCTGCGCTGCTGCTGCCGCGCTGCTTCTTTCCCGCTGCTTGCGTTGCGCGTGCTGCTGCGCTCGTCACCTGAGCTTGCATTAGCTGATGTGGCACTACTGCTCCGACTGCTGCTGTACTGCTTGTGCTGTGCTGCCGCCGCCCCTTTGCTGCTGCTTGTGCTCATTGAGTGTTGAGTTCTCTGTGACTGCCTCACACTCTTGCGCCGCTGGTGCTACTGCAGTCTCAGGTGCTGCTGCTGAGTTGCTGCTGCTGCTGCGTTGCGGCTGCTGTTGCTGCTTACACTCTGTGCAACTGTATATGGCGGTTGCGTGTGTGGGTGTGACTGCACGTGCTGCTTGCAGATCCCACTCAATTGTTCTTCCGCGCCCGCGGCGCCCGCGGCGGGCAGCGGCGGAAGCAGCAGCAGAAGCTCTCGCCAGCCAGCCCCGTCTCCTCGTGATGCATCCTCCTGCACCGGAACGGTGCCTGCTGCGGCAACTTCGCCTCCTGCAGCAACGCCTTCTGTTGCTACAAGTCTCGTTGTTTACTTTGACTGCTTCTTCGAGCGCGATCGAATTCCCGCTTGTGCAGCCTCCTCTCTTGCTGCTGGTCATTCTGTCGCGTCGCCAGCTGGTCATTCTGCCGCGTCGCCAGCCCCAACTTGTCTTGCTTCTGACTCACGTGGTGCCGGTGGTACAAGCGGGCCCGCTGTCGCGGCATCAGCTGACGGCATCTATTGTTGGGATCCCGAAGAGGAGCCACAGCAGCCTGTTGAAGAGCAGCAACAGAAACGGCGAGACTACCCACTAAACGAAGAGCAGAATCAGCTTCAGCATCACTTGCTCGGGGAAGAGCGGCGCCGAGGAACTGTGGTGCTCTCAACTTCGCCCTGCAGCACACCCACGCACTGGAAACAGACGCTCTTGCACCTGCTGGTGAGTGCACGGCGTCACTGAGGAGAACCCACGTTTGCGACCATCTATTTCACTTTTGTTCCCAGTTATATTTGTAGTCCTCTGAGGATTTGTGAGGTTTTTTTTTCCCTACCGTTGCTTCTGTCGTGTGGATTGCCTGGTACTGTTGGTTGTGATGCAGCAGTTAGGTGTGCATCCATTGCTACTGGGGCTTGAGGAGAGCATTGACCGCTAAACTGCCACGGTGTAGTGGTACTCTCGTTTATTTTTCCTCCTAGTCCTTCGGGCCGTTATGATGTATTTTTCACTGTCGTTGCTTCTTGGGCTTCTGGGAACCTTGAGCATTGAAATGCCAGGGAGGACTAAAGTTTCACAAGCTTTTGTGTGCACGAATAAAAACACGCTTGTGGGCGAGTGCGCATTTCCGCTTGCAGAGGAAAGGTGCCTCTTGAGGAGGAAGGGGCCGAGGGGTGACACTCCAGAGGAGACGAGCAGACCTGTATGCCACAAAAAATCAAATGTGTGTGACTGTGTGAGTGATGGTGCCGATAGATCTATATAAAAGCATTGATTTGTGCATGCGGAAGCACGCTGAGCATATGGCTGAGTGTGCGCACACACAGACATTCCCAGCGTCTTTACGCGGTACGTATCTACGACAGGATACCCATATCCGCATCTCTTCCTGAGTAAAGTCCGCGCTCTGCACCACACACACGTGCTCTCCACACAAGGTTCGCATGCGTGCGTGCCTGTACGGTTATCAGCAGTTATTTCACGTGCGTGCTGATGTTGCGCGTGCAGGGGCCGGATCGTCGGCTGCTTCGTCTGAGACCGGAAGGCCTGCACCGTGTTGCTGCCCAGCAGCACCAGTCTGCGACCGAAGGTATGAAAGCCTTAAGCGGAGCAGCACTGTTGTGAAGAAGTAAAGGAATACACACACGGTTGCATTTTGATTGTGTTCTAGCCCTGCGTGAGGTACAGACATCTGTAACTGTGAAGATGTGGAAACTTGCTCGTCTGTCAGTCTTCATATTGCAGACATGCGTGCTTTCGTGCCTATCGAATAAACACATAGCCGTACACGCGTAGGCGCCGTCCAGCATAAAGGCGAAGTACTGTGTGGCTGGTTGACGGTGTCTTCGCGCGGTTAGTCAGGAAGTTTCGACCTCCGTGAAACAGTTGCACGTTGGTGAGCGTATGCAGGTGACGTGTCAACAATTGCGTATTCGATCTGTGCATGTGTAGGTGCAGGGGCAGGCGCTTCCGACTCTAAAAGTCGAAAAGCAATCGGAAAAGTAGATGAGCGAGAGACGTGCACAAGCTTGCCGGCAGCACCGTCAACTGGTATACCGTGTACTGTTACACTTGTTCTGTGCACTGAAAAGATTGCTGTGCATTATTCTGCTGATACTGCTCCGGGCGGTAGCACACAAGCACACGCTCCTCAGCGACATAAGATGGCGTGTGCGACTCGCTGTGGTGATGTTGCAGGTGATTCCCACTTTACCAGCTCCGCTGTTGATACTGCTGTTGCCAACTTTGTTGGTGGCAATGACTGCTCTGGCGCTGCAGTTGCTATTGAGCTTCGCGGTGTACTGAGCATCAACCCGGGAGAAGGGGAGAAGCATCGGAGTATTGCAATAGTTGTTGAACTGCATGGTGTCCCGCACGTCGACTCTGATTCCGGGAAAGTGGTTGTCGAACCACTTCTTATTCGCTCGTTCGATTGCATGTGAGTTACGTAGGATGACGTTTTTGGCAGTGCTCCTTGTTTCACTGTATCCGCGTTCGCTCGTGAACATGAAAAAGCAATTGCAGTAGAATGGACGACCCAGCAGTGAGGTATTTTTTAACTTAAGGTAGCGTTACGCACGGGTCGTCTGACGCACCTTGCTTGTTGACTGTCTGATATGCTTCATCGATTTGTGCCAATGATTTGTTCGTTCACGCACTTGCTGTGTAATTTCAATCCGTCGCTATGGAGGAAGGACTGTACACTCGATTAAGAAGCACTTGGATATCCGCTTTCAGTAGCGGAAATGAAGCGCTGTCGCTTCCAGAACGGTCTGTATATCTTAAGATGTGCACGAGTTCCCTGCAATATGTGTTGTGTCAACGGGGCTCGCGGGTGCTTGCGATTCGTGCAGTTGTGAAGCTCTCCCTCCACTATTGGACCTCTTTTGCACGAACTGAGTTAGACTGGTTGTTCGCGTCTCTCGGTCAACTTTAGCTACGCCAGGTGCAGTTAGTGCTGGAACTGCGGTTCTTCACAGCGCCAATCATAGTGAGCAATATATGCATTCTACAGTTGGCGTGCTTTACTAAAACGGCGGCAAAGATCAGTTTGTCAGTTCGTCCTCACTTCCAATTTGCATTGTCCGTTGTGTCTGGTGATGTGAAATCCCAGGGGTGAATCGCTAGCCGCACCGCTGTGAAGCTCTGCTCAGCTGGTTTCCGCGGCTCTTACGTATGTGTTACGCAGTTTCCGCAAATGAAAAAGTAGAAGCGCGGCAGAGTCGCCTTTCGTTGATGGGTTCCTCGCTTCTCTAGTCCGAATCCGCCCACCAGACACACAGGTTGCAAAAGTGAAATTTGTTATCGATCGACCGCGCTTTCGGCGGATAGCCTAGATTGCTTATTTGTTGGCTCGGGCGTGTGCAGTTGGCTAATACAGACCAAGCAGCGTAATAATTGTTGTGTAGAACTCATCGAGTGAGAAACCTGCTACGTGAGCGGAAGCCCCTAGGAAATGAGGAGTCGCCAGTCCAATCCCCTAGTGGTATACATACTCGTACACACGGCTACTTAGCTGTCGTCCTATTGTAAAGCTTTCAGTTCAATTACACTGCTGGTCTCGTGTCCTCCCTTTACTGCACTGGATGAAACCTTTACCCTTAAAATTAGTATCTCAGTTACTCCAGCAACTACGGCAACTGGCACAAGTGCTAGTATCGTTGCTGCCCCAACGGTTTTATACAAGACGCTCTTCCGTTAAGCGCGCTTGGAACAGGTTACAAACCAGGATCAATGCTGGGGGCTGAAACAGCCCCCAAAGTTCCTAATAATACCGTTCCCACCATATCAAACCTAAAACCGGTGCTGTCTGCCAAGTCGGCCGTCTGCAACTAGTACGCAGGATTTGTGCCACCTCAACGACAACGTATGCTGGTGTTTGTACGACGGTAATGCCAGGGTCGTTGCTGCTGCAGCTTTTCGTGTTACGTCTGCTGCTAGGTCGTCGCGCAGTCACAATTTATGCCCACAAGTTGAATGCCAGAAACATCTGGAGTATCTACATATCGGTCAGGTGTTTATAATAAATAAAATACAGGTTCGACCACCCTACTCCGATCTGAGCAGTTGTCCACTCTGGGTCAGTCAGAACCAGCCGAGCTGGCTGGCCACAGTGTGCCCCAGGCTTGCAACCGTGACAGTATGGAACGCCCTATTGTCACCACTTTCACTCCTGCTACAACCCCTACACTCGCTATTATTGCTTCTGCAACAGACGGTTGAAGTAAACCCACACCTGAACTGTACATGCTCTACTACAGTAATACGGACGGAAACTGCTTTGGAGCACTATGGAGTACAAGTGTTACAATCCCAAAACCAGCGTAGCAGCGAACACGATGTGGTGAGTCACCTGCGTCCCTATCAAATGCGGCTCCCCACTGCACCTCCGACCACCGTATTCCTCTTCACCACGCAGAATCGTGCATCACAGTGGGAAATGTTTCTGCCGCTACGGGACGCTTGCTGTGACGCACGGGATGACGAGTACGATTCTCCGTACCTACCTTGACAACCCTATGGGTAATTCCTCTTGCATTCCGCCTTGGTATTATTTAGTAACGAAGTAACCGGCCAGTCGATTCATCCACTGTTTGTGCCTTTGCGCGCGCGGACCCGCCCCGGGTACGGCAGACACGCTGTCTAGCACGTCGAAACGCTGGAGGATGTCTGCTGGTACACGCATTTTGCAGACGGGTACACCGGTGCAGTACGTTGCAAGTACCAGTTCGTCCTCTATTGCAATTCGGACTGCGATATGGTCACTTTCACCAGACTCTGTTGCAAGAAGTGTCCGTTACGGCTTGCTTCGTCACGCTTGATGGGGCCGGTCTCCTCGACAATGGAAAGCCCAGATGGTGCTCGTGTCTTACGTCTTTTGGTCACGTCACGGGAACATACGTTGACATTCCAAGACGCGACAAAGAAAAAGAAGACGGGTTCACTGCTTTCCTCTTTATCTCCCCTTTGTGCTACAGGTGCTCCGCCTTCGCTGGGTCTGAGTAGCCGCCGCTCCGCTAACAGGAGGGTTAAAAGAGAGCGTGGATGGGCTTCTGGCGATGATGTGAAGCTGCCTCGTCCTCAATTTTTCGTCCCAAAGCCGTCGTATTCTCCCTTCAATCGTTTAAAGCGTTCAACATTGCCGCCCCTGGCAGATGGGACCACAATAGCCTCCTCTGCGGCTCCTCACCTGCTCTGCCTTGCCGGGTGAGAGTTTTTAAAAAGAAAATCTCAATAATCTAATTATGCCCTGTGGGAGAGAATTTATACTGCGCTTCCGCACCTGTCTACTTACTTTCGTGCCACAGCTTGCCGCCCAGTCACAGGTACGCAGAAACGCCGGAAACGGCGTAGCTAGCTGAGCACCGAGGACTGCACATACATAGCACACGCCCTCCCTTTTTTTCGAGTCCTTTTTTTGTTGGTCCCGGAAAGTTCGCGCATGCGCGGTGCAGTCTATTTGCTCTGTTGTAACCATTTGGATTTTTCTCTTCTTTTAACAGTAGATCTCTTCCCTAGATGCGCATTACCTGTAGTGGTAGTCTCTCCTCCCGAAACCTGTCCAACCCCTGAGGACGCACGCCCATTCGGCTTACCTCCAAAAACTCCATTTCGCGTAGTTTTCGTGTTATCTCAAACTGACCTCCTGGTATTCCTGTATTTTTAATGTTCCCTAAGGGTCCCCAGTTTGGGGGCAGGGTAGCAGGCGGGCATTTTCGCCTCTCTGATCTTTTCGTGACCATTTTCTGTCCGGCTCGCTGCCACCACCACGTCTCGTGGTCTGACGTGACTCGTCTGTTCGCACGTTCTTTTATTTTACATTGCACGTCTTTATAGCCCGTTCCCTTTTACGTATCTGTACTGTGATGAGTATGAAACACTACATTCGTGGATATTTCTCAAGCCCACAGCTCCTGTTGTACTCGTATTCTCTTCTCACGCGTTTCTCGGATACTATGTAGTTTGAACTCGTACACAATAGAAAATTGTGTGCCCCTTTTGCGCTTTTCCCGCTGCACGTGTTACTCACTTCTTCGCATTTGTTGATGCCTGTCAGTTTTATGCTCGCAGCCGTATTTCCGGTCTTGCCTGCTCTTCCACACCGTACGTGTGTACCTAAGAAACTTTCTTGTCTTGCTAGTAGAGAACTCCACCCCGCATGTATCTGGCACTACCTTCTGCCTGAATGATCCACCATCCTGCAGGAAGTGAGAGCACGACTCTAGGAGCAATCGACCACCTGACAACCAAGGAAGAGAATTCACACCGCGCCAGTTTTTGTATGAAGTTCGGGTGGCCTGAGGGGTAGGAGCAGGAGCGCTGCAAGAGTAAAAATGTGGAATTGTAACCGTTGTTGGGAACAATGCGCTCTGCTGGACAGCCGCAACATCCCTGTCGTCAGCAGCCTTCGGTCCGGCTGGAGAAGGAAGTTGCTTCCATCTTACACCGATTTGCGCTGCAGCCGGGACTGCACATCAGTGATTTCTGCAGCTCATAGGTCCGAAATAGAGGAAGAAATGTAGTAGCTTGAATAGCTCCGAGGAGGATCTGAGCAGTGGTGCTGTGTGACAGTGGTCTGATTCCTTGGGAAGGGTGCACGTGTCATGTCCACGGTGTAACTGTTGTGGCAGTTGTTGCTTGCGGGCTCTTCCGACGACTTCACAGCTAGGAGCCCGCTGCTCTGCGTCTGTGCTTCTGCGTCTGTTCCAGTTTAGCGTCAGTTTCTGAGCAGTGCTTGTCCTTTAACGTGAGTATTAGGCAGGACTAGTGCTTGCATAAGCGGCACTGTTCTTTTCTGTGATATTTTCTTCCTTCTGTTCTCTCTCCACGGGTGTGGAAAACACCGGTCCGAAGTGACTGCTGGTCTTTTTTCTCCTGCTTCCTCTTCTTTCAGCGTTGTCCTCCACCTTTATGCTTGAAGCATGCTGCGTTCACACCACGGTTTTACTCTTAACATGCCAGTACTTGGGGCTGTGGTGAGTTGACCTTGGCGCGCATTTTTCGTCTTCCCTGGAGCTTTAAGATTTAGCAGAGATGCGTGGACGTTTTACTTGTGCGAGTGGGCTTCCCGCACTGCAAGGACTGCGTTGATGTGTTTACACACTTGCAGCATGTTTCTGTAGAAGGCTGTGATGCTGCTGCTGCTGGTGCAGAGCGACATTTGCTGCCGATTCGCGTAAAGGGCTGTGCGGCTGCTGCTGCTGTTACTGTGGAAAGGTCTGCGGTCCTTTTCTGCAGAAATTGCTGGTGGTGGTGGACAAGGTGTTCTGGTAGTGGGTTGTAGTCTTTTGTCGTGTTCCTGACAGTTTTCACTTGTTTCTGTGTAGCTGCCGCGTCATGAGGGCCCTGCTGAACTGCTGCCAGCGCAGTAGCGCAGTGCAGCCGCACTCACTGCTGCCGCCCACTGCTGCGACAACAGACACGCCTCCTGTGCTGCTGCAGAAGGAGTCCCAAGCAGAAGCTTCTGCTATTGCTGCGTCGGCGCCGCTGCAGCAGCAAGACGACGTGCAGCGTGTTGCTATCAAAGCGGAGGGTGCAGCAGGCGACGCACAAGGGGGAGCAACAGGAGGCGCAGCCGAGTTGGGAGAGAAGGGTGCCGGCGCTTTGGGACAGGCAGCCGCAGCGGGTGGTACGATCGCCGGCCTCTCTGCTGCTACTCCAGCGCATGCAACGGTCGATCCCGCGGCCTTCCCGGAAGATATTCGCGTACCCCTTGAGGCAGACAAAACAGCAGAGTCCGGAGGAGCAGGTGCTGCTGTTAGCACGGCGGGAGTCCAGGCGGCGTTGGCAGGCAGGGCACCATCAGGAGGAGGGACAGGGGGAGGAACAGCTGCTTTTGAAGCAGGAGCACCCGAGACGGAAGAGGGGAAGAAAACAGAGCGAGCTGGAACAGGTGTTACAGAGAAACAGCAGGGCAACAGTGAACCCGGTGCCGCAGCTGAAGAGCCGGCGAGAGGCGAAGGCGGGGGGACAGCAGGAGGAGGAGGGGCAGCCGCAGAGGAGAATAAGACTGCAGCGGGACAGGGGGACGCTTCTCCTTCTTTTCCAGGAGGCGGAGCAGGAGGCGCGGAACCAGGTGGCGCTGCTTTGCAGAAGGAAGGCGAGGCAGCAGCAGGTGGTGGTGGGGATGGCGTTGCAGCAAGAGAATCTGACGGCGTGCGTGTGTGGGAAGGGGGGGAGGAAGGAGGGGGCCCGCAAGTCCGACCGCGGCAAACAGTTACTCTCGAAGATATGCTAGAGAAGAAGTGGAAGCAGCTGCAGCATTATCTGGAGGAAGAGCAGCTGTTCAAGGCGTACCAGTATCTGCTGTTGCTGGAGCAGCAGGTGGAACATCGTCTCGCTCTCGTGATACAAGCGCTGCACAGCTTCAGCCCTGCGCCGCGCAGCAGCAATGCGGAGCAGCTTCAGGGCGGCGGAGCCTTGGTAGCAGGACGCGGAGGAGGGGAGAGAGGCTCCTCCCGTCACATGAGTTTGCAGCAGCAGCAGCAGACGGGGGGTGACGCGGTGTCTGGGGTGGCAGCAGCGGGTGCGTGGTCTCATGCAGGGAGCACGGGGAAAAACCGGCAGAAAGACGAACAGTGTCTTCCGAGCGAAGCGCAGCAGAGTCGCCTGGCAGTGCAAGAGCGGGCACTCTGCGACTTTCAGAAGCGGCTTGTAAGCGAACAGACGCTGAAGAATCTTCGCACACAGATGACGATCTTTCACCAGATGTTGACGGAATTTCATCTGGATCACTTGCTACAGGCATGCGAAGAACCGCGGCTTTCATGTTGCGAGAGCCTGGTGTCGACTGCCGACGAGAACGAGCAGCCGCTGCAGCAGGAACAGACCGATGAAAACATGCACCGCAGCGGGGGAGAAGGAGAGGCCAGCAGCCGAGACGGGGCGGGAGCCAGAGGTGGAACTGCAGCTGCAGGCGGGGGAGGGGGGGAGAGTTCTAGGGACGCTGTGGGAACAGCAGCAGGCAAAGGAGGACGTAGTGGAAGGGCGGACTCGCGGCTGCTGCAGCACCGAGGAAGCGGGGGCAGCTCTTGGTCGCAGAGCAAAGGAGGCGGCGCAGCAGCAGCATCGACACATCGCGCGGAAGGGGAAGGCATCAGCAGCAGCAGCGCAGGCACGGCAGGGAAGGACGGCAGCGCTTCGCCTGAGAACCCCGCAGCAGCCCCACCACCACAGGCAGCAGCAACAGGAGGAGGAGGAGGCGTGGCAGCAGGCCAGCAGGAGGAGCCGTCTGCCTCGGGCCCTGCGGCGGCACTGTTGTCAGAGAGAAGACTGAGCTCCTCGAAGACTTTCAGACAAGGACTGCGTTCCGTCGTAGGGAGGAAAATGAGTTTTGGGAGAAGAAGTGGCAACTTCTCTAAACGTAGCGCCGTTAAAAAAGTAGTCACGGCCCGCAAAAAGCAAGACGACGAAGGATGGCTTAGAGAAAGAGGTAAGTATTCATCGGTGCAAGTAACGACGCGCTGTATCCACACGCACAGATAATAACACACCTACGGTGGAAAAGACGCGAAAACGCTGGGAATTCTCAGCAGGTCATCGTTCTCTGTCACGTCTTTCTCTCTGTATGTACTTTCTTCCTCTATATTATCTTTCTGTACCTATCTCTCTCTATCCGCTTAAAGTATAGATATACATACGATGTGGGAGCTTGCGTTTGTTTCGCAGAGTGTGGAAACACACTCTGGGCACACACACACATACATGGGCACGTGCACCCATGTATTCACGTGTGAATTAACCTAACCTATGCATTCACCTCTTTGTGTAGAGAGACGTAAAAACAGGTAAAGGCAGGTGGTTCTTCTCGCGTTCAAACGTGTTTGTTCGTGTATATATAGCCGTATAAACAAGTTCTGCGGCGGTACTGCGGACACACGTATATACGTAGGTGTATACAAAGAGACGTGTGGGGGACTTGTGTGACAGTCAATCCAGAAGAAGCCTGGTGATGTACAAACAGAGAGGAAAACTTGCCAGCGACAGACGAAACATTTTTTCGAGCCTTTCTGCGGGACGTGAAGGCGAGGCAATTAACAAACAGAGATTTGTGCGCCAAGGTAAATCTCTCTGGTGCACCCCTTAGTTGGTGATGTTCGTCCCTTCCGTCTCTCTATTCTTCGCTGTTTTTACCGAGCACTCGGTCGTCGTGCCGGTCGAGCTGCTGCCACTCGTAAAGTTGCCGCTGCTGCCGATTAGGAAGCTGCTGTGCTGCTGATATATCTGCTGCAGCTCACGACGGTGCAGCTGGTATAGTGACTGCTGTTGATCCGACTGTCCTCACTGAAAGTGGGGCTGCCGCGGCTGCGGGCTGAGCGATCGTGCGTCGGAGAGAGAGCTGCGGGTGCCGGTGAATGGAGCTGGTGCTGCTATTTCTGCTGCTGCTGCTATTTCGTGTGGCACGAGCGGCTGCTGTTGTTACTGCGCCACTCTTAGACGCGGACACAGACACGCACACACACATACACACATGCACACACACACTGCCGTCATGTTCCCACCCGATTCTCCTTGCGTCAACCTTCTTCGCACTAGCTGCTGCTGCTGCGGCGTTGTGAAGCACCTGACTGGTGCAGTGGTGTTGAAAAAAGTGCTCCCGGGTCGCAGGAAGGTCGGCTGGCGTGGCGTAGTGGCTGCAGAACTGCTGCTGCTGCTGCTGGCTAATCGTAAATATAGACCCGTGCTGCGGCAGTAAAGTGAAGTGTCTCGTTGCTACTGCGGGCGTGGTGATATAGCTGCGTTCTCGTCGGCACGTGGTACACCCTTTTGTTCTGCTGCGGAGGGGCTGCTTGTGAGAGGAACTGCTACTGCACGTACGAACCTCTCTGTCTCCTCCTCCTGTCTCTTTTTCATTCGTTTCTGTCTCTCCCTGTATATTTTCCTGTCGGTTTGAAAGTGCAACGCGCCAACCCACCCCTGCCGGAGAGTGCCGATTCTCTAGGTGCGTGTGTGTGTGTGTGTGTGTGTGTGTTTTTTTTTTCTTTTGCCCGCTGGTGGCGTCTTCTTTGTGTGACTGTGTCTGTTTCTATTTACACGGCTTCGTCTCGTGTCTCCTCTGCATCGCTTTCCGCACAGGTCACTGCCTGGACCTGGCGTACCGGGTGGAGAAGGACAGTTCGGTTTCGATGAAAGTGCGGGGGAAACTGCCGTGCATGCTGTTCCAGGTGTTGGCTATTTTAAATGAGACAGACTTGGCAGCGAGCTGGGCGCCTTTCTTCAAAAGTGCAGAGAAAGAGTATCAGTATACAAAAGCTTCTCAGCTGGTGAGGCAGGTGTATGACTACCCGCTGCTGGGCAGTAAGGAAACGCTGATGTTCTGCGTAGGCGTGAATGCCCTGGAGGAAGGGGGCTGCGTCTGCATTTTCTGCCGTTCGCCCCCAGAGAATGCGACGGAGTTCATGGGACTGCCGGTGCCGCCTCCGGGAGTCGGCCCCAGCAACAGCAGCAGCGACAGCAGCAGCAGCAAGGCGGTGAGCCGGGGGAGCTGGGTTGGCGGGGGAAGCAAGGTCCCCCGCATTCAGTCCGCGGACCTTGTTTTTCTGCTGTTCCCCATTTCGGAAGGCAGACAAACGACGCTGGAACTCTTTGGAAACTTTCACCACGGCCTCCGCTTCGTGCCGATGCGTCTAATCACTTTCGTCGTTAAAAAAATCGTCCGGTCTATGTTCGTTTCCATCGCAAGGCAGTGCCAGCAGTTTCAGACCGGCCCGTACAAAGAACGCGTGGAGAAAGACCCTGTCTTCTACGGCTGGATGGAACGGAAAATTGAGGAGTACGTACAGCAGAAACGCAAACTCGGCATCAGGCACGCCTTCGCTGGCGGCACGGACTCCGCTGGGAGCCTCGCCAGTTTCAATTACGAAGAATTTCAGGACTGAAAGAGGGGGAACTTTAGGACGAAAAATGGCGCGGAAACGACCGCAGCATTATCAACCACCTGTTTGACGCCTCTGCGCTGCTGATATCTGGAGAGGTCGCATTCCCACACTGGCCGTCAGCCGCTCCCGTGTGAGGCTCCTGCTGCTGTTCCTACTGCTGCTCGTACGCCTCCTCCTCCTTTTGCTTTTGAGAAGGAGACCCGCGGCTGTGCATGGTTCTTGCCGCGGGGGCCATGCTGCTGGGAGAGGAAGACTAGGGGCGAGATCAAAGTGAATGAAGGTGGAGAGGAAGTTGCTGCTGCCGCCCCTGAGTACACTCTGGCGTCGCTGACATTGCTGCTGCCACCCGTGCAGCACCGTAGGGCTGCTGCGGTGGAGGCAGGATATGGAGAAAGCTGCTGCTGATGCGAGAGCTGCTCACGTCGAGGACGGTGCTGCTGCTTGGGTTTGCTGCTGAGAAAGAACATAGAGGAGAAAAACGGTGCTGCTGCTGACCTTGAGGCTGCTGCTCGAACAGCGACGCTGTTGGTGGTGCTGCTGCTACAGCTGCCCCTGCACCTGGGGTTGGGACGGTGCCGCTCCTACTGAGATGGATACTGCTGCCGTTGCTCCTGAAGCTGCTGTTGCTCCTGAAGGGGCGGTGCTGCAGCCAGCGCAGAAGCTGCAGTTGTTCTGTGCTGCTGGTGTTACAGCAGCAGGAAGGATGAAAATGAGACGGCGTTGCTGCTGTCACGTCCACTGTGTCGACGCTGCGAACTCGGAACCGCTGCTGCTGCTGCAGCTGCTGTAAGTGGACGTGCTGCTGCGGCAGCTGCTTCTGGCTGCTCCTGTGCTGCAGCCAGCGTTGCTGTTATCCCCTTATATATATGCAGCTGCACGCGGAAGGAGGGGAGGGAAGACTGCTGCTGCTGGTAGGGAGAGTATTGTAGCGGTGTGCTGCTGCTGAGGGTGGTGGTCCTTCTGCCTCATTCCATAACAGGGGCAAAAACTGCCGGACAGCGCAGCACAAAAAAGCGGAGTTGCTGCAGCTGCTTATAGCGCTGCTGCCGCACGTTTGCTGCTGCTGCCGCCAAAGCTGCTTCGAAGAGAACGTAGAGAAAGCAGATTTATACAGATGCGTGCACAGATACGCTCTCACAGTTCACATGCATCCGTAATGGCATAGCTTCACGCAGCTCAGAATGCACAAAATTTATCTGTCCACTCACACAGGTACGCGCACGTATGCGTATACATTATGTGGTGAAGTATGTATGTAAATGTACTGTGGTGATAGGGCGGGATGCTAGTTTTGAGGTGGAAGGCTGCCGGAATCTGTCGACACTGCAGCGTGCAATGCCGCTCGAATGCGTGAGGTTTTTGTGCTTGAGTTGCTGGCTGCCGCGGCGGAGTGTACTGCTCCACCTCTTACTGTGGCGGTAGTGATGTTGTGCATTTGTTTCTGGTGGTAGACGCCGTGCTGTACCGATGCTGTTGCTAATTGCAGCATCATGTTACGGAACTTGCTGCTCTCTTCGATGGGTTCTGCTTCTGCCGTTCTCTGTGTTCGCTGAATTATCTATGGGGCCTGGAGCGCTGCGCGCTGCGGCATCTGCTGCAGCAGCACACTGTACGCAGGATTGTCGGTGGTGGCGCAGATGCCGCAACAGAAAAGCAGCAGCAACAAAAAAGTCCATCTTCTTGACTCCAACCAGTACTGCCGTCACCAGAGGAAGGCGGTGTTCCCGTGTGTCTGCAGCTACACTCGGCGCCAGTGAACAAAAGTAAATGTATATGTAAGTATCCTGCTGCATTTGTGTAGTATTGTGTGTAGTAAATCTTTAACAACACATGAAGTCGTTACAGCCGCAGGAACAGAAGATTGAACGAAGAGCACAGGAAGCAGAGGAAAGAGCGCCTGGAGAGCGGAGAGGATGCGCAGCTACTCCTCGAGAACTGCAGTAGCAGAACAGCAACCAGTGTGCTGCAGCAGAAGCACGCAAGGGTCGGCTGAGGGGAACGGCTCAAAGGCGACAACACGCATACGGTTATAAAGTAAACGCACACGGTTGTTAAGTAGACGCACACGGTTATAAAGTAATTGGAGCAGCCGCAGGTCTCTACGGGCAGTCGTGTGCATACGAAGCGCCACAGTGCAGCAACACAGCAAAGCAGGGTGAGGTAAACAGAGGACCGGTCGCAGCAGTAGAGGGAACAGTAGCAGGGGACGGACCTGATTCGCAAAAGAGAATCACACCTTTGTAATACTTGTGGTCGGGGCCATCGACGGATACAGATGTGTATTCGTACATATATACGCACGCATGTATAATCGTATGTCCATGTAAGTAGCGACATACATACCTATATACATATACATGTATATATGTATTCCTGCGTGCAAGTGTGTTACAGAGGCCTACGCACCTCGTTTGTCTAGTCGGGTGAATGTCCGTTCGCAGAGCGCTGTTACACACGTAATTATGTGTATTTTTGGGGAAGTACAAGACATCTCTAGTGCAAACGTCTCTCCCGTGGAAACACACGCGTGAGAGAGAACCGGGGAGACGCAGGAAACCACCCGCAGCAGCCTGCAGCTGGCTGTTTACAACAACAGCAGCACAGTTGTTGTGGAACCATCTACAAGGTGGCAAAAGGGCAGAAACCCAGATAGCAGAAGCAGCAGTAGGTACAAGAGAGCTGTTGCTCAAGCAGCAGCAGCGGAAGTAGCAGACGTAAGTGAACAGCATCATCACATCGGTTGAAGGAGCTGTAGGCGCAGCTGCAGCTGACGCCGTACGTAGAAAATTCTCTACTGTAGGCTGAGTAACAGCCGAACGACCCGCCTGTCCTGGCAAGCTCCACGGATAAATGTAGCGGCAGGAGGAGCGCTTATGTAGAGGTGGAAAAAACTCAGTGGATAATACTGTGCAAAGAGCTTCTCTACGTCGACTTTACACTAGAAACTTCACAAGAGACCAGAAGTCATTTTTAGCGAGGAATCTGTCTCTTTTTCTATGTATGTGAGTCTAGACATACATACGCTGGAATATCTTTTGTGTGCACACGTACACAACCTAAGCAGGAAAATTTGTGTATTTGAGCGAAGACGCGGCATTTGCAGGCACGTAAACATTACGTGCTTTTATTTGATATCCTACGTATCGAACTGATGCCAGCACGCGCCTGACGTTGCTGTTTCTTTTCACAAACTGTACAAACCTACCGTCGTTCGACTTCTTCGTAGAATGCCTCACGGCACGTGAAATGAGAACATTAAGTTATGTGGATGTCGGTGTTGGGCGAAGTACCGGAGAGCGCAAAAAACTCTTACATGTTTCTGCAGACTAAGAGAGGGTACCCGAGAAGTTTTCGTACGGGTGAGCAGTGCTAACATGTAAACGACGTGCATTTACATATATATATATATATTGTAAATCAGTTAAGCTGTAGAAGCTGTCCACAATTGAACAAATATGTATCTGAAGATTGCTAGATCTACGTAGATGCATGATAGGGTCTAGGTACGCGGCAAGTGTGAGTGATTACACGTAAGTATTTGTGTAGATTCGATATATCCGAAGCGCAGGAATCGAGGAGTGTATGAGCTCTGCGTAGGCACCTGTCAACCTGCGACAGATGCGTATTTTCTCACAAGTCTTTGTATGTGGAGGTGTAGATAGTGGTCGCAGCTCGAAACAGACCGACTGCAAGTCTTTGTATGTGGAGGTGTAGATAGTGGTCGCAGCTCGAAACAGACCGACTGCTCCCATCTGTGCTCCTTGCAGGCATTTTTATTCTGCTGATGCTCCTGGCGAAGAAGAGTGCACCAAACGTGGAGGACAATATTCAAATCTCTGTGTTTACTGTACCACTGCTGAAGCAGGTGATTAGCAGATACAGAGACACGCAAACCGTTGTGCACGTACGCCTTTCCGTCTCTCTGGGTGTGTAGATACGTACTTGTAAGATGGTCTACATGAGTGTCGCCGTCCGCCGGTGTGTATGCGATCTAGTTCTCACACCACTATATATATATATGTAGGTGTGTGAGTATGTCGCTACAGATGTGACACTTGATCCAGAAAGCACCTTCATAAGGTGTGTACACGACGCTACATCTGAGAGTGTCTTGCTGCTGCTTGTTTAGAGGAGGCAGCGAAGGGCAGGAAGTTGCTACACATGCTGGTTGGATCCTGTGTAGGCAGCAGCAAAGGCACACTTCTCACTTGTTGTACTTCATCCTATCAGACTATACTGGTGGGACTGCACCACACGGGACAACGGCAGCAGCGGGCGTCTGACTGCCTGCATTCTGTCAAGGGGCAAGGCGAGAACAGCACGAGAAATGCACCGTTTATATGTAAGAGATCCAACCGTGTCTCTCAATTAAGAAAGGCCACAGCAGCAAAGCAGCATCGTTAACATGCATGCATTGTAGCGCAGCAGCAACAGTAGTAGGCAAGCGTGCAGATCCGCAGCAGCAACAGCAGCACCAGCTTTTGCCGCACGCGTTTAGAGCAGCAGCAGCAGCACTCGCACATGCAGTACTGAGGTGTTTGCCTGCTTATCTGTCCGGAAGCAGTGCAACTGCAATGCCTGGATGATGGCACACTACAGCGACAGCAGAATTGTCAGTCTGACTGTACCGCATCTACGATGAAACTGCTGCCGCCACTTTCATCAAAACGGAAACGCGCACAAGAGCTGCTGATCCTCCCTTCCGTTGCAGTTTATTACTTGTTCTAGCCCCCGGGTATGCGTGCTGCTGGTAGCTGCAGTGCCAGAATTCAGCAGGGCATTAGGGCATTTAGAGAGAGCCGTGTGCTATCTTTGTTGGTGCTCTCTGCTGCGGGCGCAAAGTACTATGTACGCGACCAAGGCAATATCAGTCGAAGCCCTTCCGTATTCAAGGAGCAAGTGTGCCTGTATTGCGTGCGCTCGACAGAAATCCGTGACAGACATACGTCCCCACGAATGTACTTAAACAATTATGCACTTGCAGATGTACCGCCGTTCATGCGTATCAACCAACTCTGTGGAAGCATACATAATTTATACACGAATTCGTGTATACTTGCACATTCGTCAGCTGGTGCCGCGTCTGAACATGTTGGGGAAGAGTACAAGTACTTTTCCGAGACGTACTCAGCTCATGCTGAGTGCTGGCCACTGACTGCTGTTCTCATGCGGCTCACCTCCAGATCGCACAGCGCCATAAACCAGTGGAGCTACTTTGCATGTATATGCAGACAGTTGTCGTACAATGCGTTGCAGCTACCTCCCTTTCCACATTTACGCCAGTTTCTACCTCATCCTTTCGGATCTACTTTGCATGTATATGCAGACAGTTGTCGTACAATGCGTTGCAGCTACCTCCCCTTCCACATTTACGCCAGTTTCTACCTCATCCTTTCGCTCCGCATAGGTAAGTGTACGCACTGAGGTATTATTTATATATACACACATACATGTATCTATGTATACGGCAGAAACAGGTATGAATTTCAAGCGCAGGCGGCTAGACGGTGATATAATACGATTGTGCCGAGTTCGCTAAGACGATAAATGTGTGTGTTCTTAATATTTCGCAGATTACATATTTCTGCGTGTCCTCGCTTCACACGTAGGCGCGCAGCGGCTGCGACAGCAACTACATGTGGTAAGGCTGCGCCGGGCACAACCTCATGTATAATGGTATTTTGTGCGTGAAAAGTACTCGTGGACGTGCGACCGGTAGAGCTGCAGGAGAATTTTACTCCTGTAGGAGGAAGAGATGCTCATGGGCAAAGAACCTCATGCGCATTTCGCCGGTGCACAAACACAGGCAAAGACGGCAGAGCAACTCACGCATACGTAAATACGTCAACTACACTCATGCAAAGAGATGTAGACAGAAGAACTTACACCGGAGAATAAACATAGCTCGGATCGCCTAGAGGAAGTGTCACAGAGGGAGTAACTGGCAGCAAGAACGGGGAGGAAAAGACCTCTTCGAAAGGGGTCACCGTAAAAGAATGTCTGCGGCGGAATTCACACTTTGGCGAAAATACTATCGACCCGAGGACCCGCAAGTGTGTTGAGTTGAACGTCTTACATTAAGAAGACTCATGCACAGTTACTACCTATGAGCAGGACGTGGAAACGTCGCAGAAGTTAAATATTTCAGAAGGTAAAAGTCGACAAAATAGAGAGTCAGTCTCACATATCGGAGAGCATGCAACCAAAATATAGGGGACACTTGTTGCAGAAATGACTTTTACCTGAAAACATATAAAAAGAAGACGCCGTCGAAGGATCCGAAGTCGCGAAAGCGGACATACTTTACCAGGATGAGGCCACCTGTATACCTGAAAGTACAACTCTGGAAAATTACGTAAGTGCGCACACACCACAGCTCATTCACTTATTCATTTCGGTTCACAGAAAAGAACTGAAAGTCGCAAATCGGAGAATGGAATGGAGCAGGGTTTGACAGGCGCGACTGAAAGTCCATACATCGTACCACACAGTATCCGACCAAAACCGTACTAACTAGTGTAGGAACTCTGAATGCGGCAACGCAGGAAAGAAGGCGTGCGGAAAGGAACTCACAATACAGAAGGTGACAGGTCTGTAAAGCAGACTCCAGAGTAGAAGAATGACACAATTCAACAGGAGAAAAGCTCCTCAGGAAGCAATTTGCGAAAATCCGAATTATTCATTCAAGATGTTATATCGTGCAAATGAGAGTAGATATAACTCTGCAGAATTCCGGCAGCCGTAGTATCACGGTGAAAGGATACAACTCGTGGATATCATTATTCTTCCTGGCAGTTTTTCGGAAGATTTCCTTCTGCAGCAGTGCTTCGCTGCTCGACCCTCCAAACGTAAGCGTAGGACCACCGTTCACGCTTCGTTCAGACTTTGTGTCTCACTCTGACCGCACCGGTGGTGTGTTGTCCTGCAATTCTGTCGCTAACAAACTTATAACAGCCACCGTCTCTACAGCGAAACAGCATATTGGAGGGGAAACACAAAGAAATCAACTATTGCGAAACAGTCCGACAGGGGAGCCTAAATAATATCAGTCGACAGTGTACCTGACACAGTATCAGCTGCAGAGCAAAAGTCAGCGGGCAGAATTCAGTGAACGTAAATTAGTTGGCTATTTTGCAGATCAACCTTCACGGCCGTGAACGGCTTAACGAGTAGTGTAACAGAATGCTGAATTCC
>KL647289.1:8527481-8541790 GCA_000727475.1 Sarcocystis neurona | reverse complement strand
CCCCCCTGTTTTCCTGCACATTCCACTTGTCTGAGGACCCCCCCGCGGTTGGCGGCATATACTCTTGTAGCGTTGCACAAAGGACTTTGTCGCAACCACGCCAGAAGCCGACTGACCATTTCATGAGACATTTTTACATCTTGCTCCTCGAAAGTCACCGTGACTACGGGGTTTCTTTAGATCCTGCGTCCTACAAGGGGATCTCAAGATGAAAAATGCTTTGCACGCATAGCGCTAGTTGAAGACGAAAGAAGCAGCTTCATGGTTCAAGTTTACCTTGCACAGAGCATGAGGAAGACAGACGTGAGAAGATCAAGTTGACGGGGCATCTGCCAGGCAGACGGCTGACTGAAACATTTATACGTATTTATGTACGTATATATATATATATATATATATATGCAGCTACATAGGTGAAGCGGACTATGCCTGCAGGTAGTTACCTAACACAGATGTGCGTGTAGTTCTGTAGATCAAGTAAAAGCACTCAACTGACTGAAGGAGGTGTATAAGCAGCTAGGTAGACCGAAACACTTGACACAAATAGCCGTGAAGTTCTGAATGATCTGCATGTAGGCAGCTGAGACAACAGGAAAATCTGCCTTCAAGAACAAATTTTACGCCAGACACAGCGGCGTGAATATGTGCGCGGGGAGGCGATCCAGTTCGTTTCCCACAGAAGCCGCCGCAGTTTTGTCTCCCAAGCGTCCCCTCTCCGCATGCAAGAACCACGACCCAGATCGCTTCTGGTGCCGCAGCAGCAGAAAAGTAAGTCAACACCTCTGCAACTGCGGCCATCTACTCTGTGTGAACAACCGCGTACAAGCATTCAGTGTACCTACATATAGCTATACATATATATATATATATATATTTCTATGTATATATACCTTTGTATATTTGTATCTGCAACTTTCCGACGTCGATGCAGCACGACGAGTATCCTGTAAAATCATACTGAATGTGTAGTGGTTTCGTTTCTCATCCATGCTATCTCTTTTTTCTCGTGGATGCCTTTCTCTTACAACAACAGAAATGTTCGGCGTTCTGACTGCACTGCGCCCTGCAGGCCAGTCCAGTACGTCTATACGCAGATTTCTTTATGTTTGTCTGCATAGACCTACGTACATAGAAGCACACATCGGTTTGTTATTCTCTTACGTCTTTATGTCTCTACCTGTACACGAATGGTACACACAAATGCATACATATATATACATATATATATATAGGCTTAAATAGTTGCGGCCACCTGTAGCCTCACCTGTTCACGTGCAAACGTGTTTCACACGCGAAAAACATATATACATACATATACACGTACTACCATCTGCATCTTTACCTATATGTGTGTACACATATGATAAGGCGTGGAAATATCTGCAGGAGCACTGCGTGTGGCAGAAAGGCGCGCAAGTCGTTTCGATTTGGACTACGTGAGTGCCTCTTTGCACACCAAAATCAGACATTTTTCTGCAGCTGAAACAGCAGCTGCAACAGAAGCAGCAGCAGAAGAAAAATAAAGCGCTGCGTGATGGGGCACCATCAGCAGTAGCCGCAGCAGGGCCAAGAGCAGCGGCAGAATCTACAGCAGCAGGAGCGGCACCAACGAAGCGAGAAGCAACGACTTTTTGCGTTGCTTGGTCGTCCGTCTCCAGTCGCATGCACCTCAGAAAAAGTAAATGTCTTTTTCCATACAAGAATGCAGGGCACACACCTTTGGGGGGTCTAAGTACGGAAGACTTCTTAAAATGTGTACAATTATTTGTGTGACGACTCTGCGCACACCCAGTCGATGACCACGTACTTCTTGTAAATATACATATATATATATACAATATGGTTTATACTCTATGGGGACGTCAAACATACAAGTGTACACGCTTCTGCCGAATAGTGGCAACATGAAAAAATGAGAGAGAGTCTGGGATGTGATACGAATAGCATTACGACACGACGCATCGTCCTGGCGTATACACGACGCATACAACTTCAATGCTACATCCATAAATTACGCCTGTGCCATAAACAAATATGCATGTCTCCACGCAACACACAAGCGAACAACTTACGTATGCGTGTACGTATATATATATATATATATGTGCGTATACATATGTGTAGCAGACATACATCCACGCGGGTACGTGTATATGGCTTCAATACACACGCGTATATGACTTCAACCCGAAACACACCTACTGCGCAGCTGTCATACATATATGTATCAAAATGTGTAAACACATGTAGGGGTACTGTAGAGAGCGACTATACACGTGCGTGGTGTCAGTGACAGAATATTAGGTGTCTTCGGGTCTGAACGAGCATGCACGAAAAAATGAGCGGCGTACACTCTAGTACACAGTATGCTTGTATCCAAGAGATTATTGACCCGCAGAGCCGAAAGATACAATATATATGTGCTAATGAATATACGTATGTAGAATTCATGAAAATATGTACATCGGAGAATACCCACACCTTCACGTGCAAGTAGTTTGCTCACTGCGTGTATTTTTATTCTCTCTCCTCCCTGCCCACACGACGCAACTAGAAGGGATGCACGGCATAAACAGCAGCAGCAGCGGCGGAAGGGTGAGCAGCACCAGCTGCTGCGAGAGCAGCAGTAGGAGCACCAAACCAATACTAGCAGCTCCCTTCCAGCAGCGCGCTAGCTGCAGCCGTCGCAGCCGCAGCAGCCAGAGGAGCCCAGCTCCTAGAGAGCGGCGCGTACGCCCCGAGCAGGAGCGCAAGGACGGTCGGCGCCGCAGTGGCCATTGCAGCACCCGAAGTTAAGGGTAACTCCACGAATTACAGATGCAGCAGCACATTTGACAGCAACAGCACGCACAGAGGGAAGCACCGCGGCAGTCCCGCAGCACCCAAACAAGCGACAGCAGTGTCGCCAGCAGCAGCACAAGATGAAGCACTTTTTAAAGTGCAGCGCCGGCAGTGACAAATTTGTCGCTGCTGCATGAGGATTGGCGACACCTACACTGCTGATTCATGCACAAGCATGTACATCCTTTTCAGCAGTGTCTGTCGCTCCTCCTGCTGCTCCAGTTACTGCAACCCCTCGTGCTCCTGCTGCCGCGGCTACCGTCGGAGCCGCAGCAGCAGTTACTTGTGCCGCTGCCGCAGTCCATGCTGCTCCAGGTGGTGCTGCAGCTGTCCCTCCTTGTGCAGATGTCGCTCCTGCTGTTGCTGGGCAGAGAACTGTCCGGAACAGCCGTTCTCTTTCTAAGGCAGCAGCAGCGGCAGCTCCGTAGTTGTTTCCCCCATAAGAGCTTTGCTACCCTCTCTGCTGCGCAGCTGCACCCACATTCTGACTGGCAGCACGTCCTACAGGCAACGGCAAATTTCTGCTGCTGCTGCCGTTGCTGCTGTTGTCGCGTCTTCTCGACGCTGCGGCGTCTCTACCAGGCGTACACCCTTTTACCGCTGCTGCTGCTGTTATACGTGAAGCTTCCGATCATTGCTTGCAGTCAATCACTGCCTCCCCTAAGGAACTTCTGCCTTCCCTAAGGAACTTCTGTGACTCCTGCCTTTCCACTACCGACAACCGGAGTTGTTGCTTCTCCTCCCGTCTTATTCTCCCTGCTGTTGCAATAGGCCCCCTCCCCCTGCCTGCTGCTGTCATCGCTGCCGCTCTCTTGTCTCTGCTTCTCTTGCTGCGCCAGCTCCTGCTGCTGCTGGTCCTCACTAAACCCTGCACGGGCTGGTCCGGCATTTACTCACACAGCGGCGGGTCCACCGTTTTTCTTCCCTTGCCTCTCGCTGATCAGGGAACCACCTCCCCCTACTCCTCCGCTCCTGTTGCTGCTGTTGTGTTTGCGGAAGCCACACGGCTCACAAGAGAAATGATGTGGATGCAGCAGCCAAAAGCGCAGCCGCTCCTGCTGCTGCTGCTTGCAGCAGCCCGGGGAACTTTTGCCGCGAGTGCTGCTGCTCCTTCTGTCCTTCCTTCCCTCCGGCACAATGAGGTGCACGTGTGTAAATCTTCTCACTACTGGAGTTCCTTCCGCTACTTATGCGATATGCTTGACGACAAGCACTGCTGCCTGCTATGTCTGCTGCACTTTTTGCTGCCTTCGGTCTGCAGTGACTTTTATTATCTGACCGCTTCCTCTTTCCCTCCTGCTGCTGCTCTTGCTCTCGCTGCTGGTCCTTTTCCTTCTGCTGCTGCACTTCAAAAAAGACGGGGGCGTCCGGAGGCCTCCCACCATCACATTCCAAACACAAGAAAGACTCGCGGTAATAAGGCAGCACGTCAAAAAGAGGGTAGCTATCTTGACTTCGTTTCTCCTGGTGCTGTCGTCGCTGCTGCGCGACCTGCTGCTGCTGCTGCGTTTCCTCTCCCCTTTGCACCGGAGACAGCCAGCACGGTCTGAGAGTGGGAATGACTACGCCTGTTCTAGCCGAGAAAAACTCGTCCAGCCATGTTTCCTCGAGAGGTTTGTCGAAGAGATCTGTACGCGCCGTTGCCGTACTTAGTAGTTTTTCGTATTTGTAGCTCTTAAGCATGTCTGCTATACTTTTTGATTCTCTTCCTCTTCCTTCACTTCTTCCCGCTGCTTCTCCCCAGTTCGCAGTTCTCCTCTCTCTGTGTGCCTCCTCTGGCCTCCAACTCCGGCGGTGACGGGAGGAGCCTTTTCCCGTGTCTTTTTCGTTTACACCTTCCACATCTGTTTCGTCGCCTTCTTCATCTTGCTCATCCTCGTCCTCATCATCTGCTGCTTCTTCTTCTTCACTCGTGTAACGGGTATCTCCGTGCCATTGCTTCCTGCTGGGGTCGCCGCGCGCGCTGCGGCTGTTCCTGCTGCTCTTCCTGTTGCTCCCTCTTCCCCCCACCTTCTCCGCACCAGCATAGGCAGAGAACGAAGAAAAGTCTTTTCTTCGGAACATGTGCTTCTGAAAAAAACGCAGTGTGTAGTACGTCCACCGGTCGACTACGGAAACGCCGAGCGTAGGGTCAGCGTGGTGTGAGTAGCTGCTTTCGTCCAACTTGCTGCTGGCTAGCCCCAGAACGTTGGGTGAATAGAGAGAGTCTAAAAGTGTGCTGCCTTGGCATGTCTCGGCAATCAAAAGCAAACGCTTGTAGCGCTGCTGCTGTTGCATCTGGGCCACTGCGTCAGCAAGGTCTACGGCGCCAATCTCCTCCCAGTCTTGAAATTTTAGAAAATTCTCTCCTCCGTGGCCTGTCAAATACACCAGCACGTGACTCCGGCTGTCCGACAGCAGTCGCTGGCCTCGTGGAGTCTCGGCTGCATGTCTTCCCGTTAGTAGACGCAGCAGTGCTTGCACGTGCACCTCTTCTCCTCGGTAGTCCACCTCTACATCTTCGCTCAGGCTCTTTGTAGGGAACCGCGACAGAGAAGAAAAAGAAGGAGAGGGAGAGGGGTACGAAGAAGACGAAGATGAAGAGGAGGAAGTAAAGAAGGCAGAAATATGCTGAAGGTGTTTTTCGAGAGCTTCTCCACTGTCTGCTGCTGCTGCGGCGGCCGCCGCGGCGGTAGCCTTTTCGAAAGCTGCCTGTCGCCGTTGGACCGCGGCAGGAGTCGGGGCAGTCACACCGTAGAGATTGAAGGAACGGCGGGGGCTGTTGAAAATTTGTCCAGGGAACGGATTTCTCGAATTACACGCGTGATCGTCGGCAACCATCAAAATGATTCGACTATCGGGAACTCCCAAACGTTTAACAGTAAAGTAGATGGTTAAAGCGTTCGCCGTGTGACGGTAGTTGTGCCAGAAACGCGATGTCGAGACAATAACTGCCCAGTTATTGCGTTCTTCTTCTTCTTCGTCCACTTCAGATGCTCTTCGTTCTCCTTCGTTTCCATCGTTGCTGTAGAAGGTGGTGGCTGCGTCGGTTTCAGAGTGAGCTGCAGGCGGTCGACCAGCCACAACTGGGGGCGCGCAGAAAAAGAAGAGGACGGAGAGTGAGAAGGCACTGGGAAGAGCAGGACTAGGAACAGACGCCGCGGCAAGCCGGACGCAGGACGCGGATATGCAATAGTACGAAAGAAGCAAAAGGGAAAAAGCACCCGATGCAAAAGCTCTTGGAGGAACAGCGGAAGGTGACACACGACAAAAGAGGGGACGAGCAGGAGGAAAAAGAGGAGGAGACGCACAGCAGTTAGACGACGGAGAAGATGCTCCAGAAGAAGAAAAAGAAGAGAGGGGACGAGAAGAAGCAGGAGTAAGCGCACTCAACCGACGTGAGACGGAGGCAATGGTGTGCTGAAAGCGGAAAAACGAAGATGAATCTGTATTCATTTTGTCAGGTGTCGCTTTGGGGATGAGTGCGGTGCGACAAACGAGAGAACTGAATACCATCACCAAGCCACGAGCTGTTCGCTGGAGGGCAACAAGTAGTGACGCTTTGCGAGGAAGATGCTAAGAAGTGCGGCGCACAACCAGAGAAAGCAAGCCTCAGAGACGGATGCCGAGGCACGAAGATAGGTTGCTTCAAGGGAAGAATACCTACTGCTTTACTCATGGTTGTTGTATACAAATGATTGCTTTGCCATACATGAGCGGTTGATGTCTGGAACGCATCGTCGCTCTTACAAAGTTCCCTGCCCGCGCCTGTAACCCGCAGGAAGCCTGGCGCCGATGAAAGGTGCGAAGACGCCACATGTATATGTGAATATGTATGGAGGGGGAGAAGTATTTATCACTTGTATCAAGGGGATTGGACAGAGAGTGCAAACGGACGTCGACTTCGAACGGGCAAAATCTTGAGTGTGGAACGGCACTGTAGGCGAGTAAGGGAAACATGAGTCTTCGTTTCAACAGGGCGGGTCACTTGACTTACATTCAATGAAGCAATCGTGAGAAAAACGGGAAGGAGGATACGACACTTTAGCGACAAAAGTAAAACCTGTAAAAGGATCGAGTAGCTTGGTTGACCTCACAGGCAATGTCACAGACGAGGGAGCGCTCACCTGCACGCGCCCTGCCGAAACGGCGCTCGGACTGGATGCAGCGGTATCTTAGTGTGGCAGAGAAGGAAGCGCTCCGAAGAGTATACCACAGAAGGACGCATCAAGAGAAATTCATCGACTATATAAGGGAAATAAAAGTGACGACAAAAGGGGGGCAGTAGCCGGCGCTCACCGATCATAAGGGAAACACACAGGAGTAGGAGCCTGCGCAACCCTGGGTGGGGGCTTGTCCGGTTCTCGAGCACGTCATTATCTCGCCGGCGTCGCCAAGACAGAGGGGCACCTGCAATATCTCGTGTGTGCTGTGGTGTAAAAAAGACACAGCTCTTCCCTGTGGCACACGAAAAAGACTGCACTATTCCTGGTGCGAGATTTTTGTGCCGTTAAGCAGTTTGTGAATCACGAGACACCACGAGCGTGACTCTGCAACGTAGACAACGGTGCACGCGGGAAGGGTGCTCGGTTACATGCGCGGTTATTCAAGTTAGCATGCTGGGAAAACTTTGTCGCCAACTATCTCGACAACATGTAGGACATCAGTGATACATACTATTGTCCCGAAGGAAGTGCGTTACTTTACATTCCAGCTGTGGTTAAATCTGGTAGAAAGCCTTCTAGCTATTACCGGTTGTCCACCCACGGACTGCGGCGTACACGACACGACACAAAGTCCATACCCATACGGCCGCGGTCGTCTTTATGAGTGATGTCGTCGATTTCCGCATTCCTTTACTGCAAGTGGACCTCGTTGTAGCGCGAAAACGTCACCAGGTCGGGCAGCGTGCGGGGTCGAAGGGGGAACTAACATAGCGGAGCGCTAGCTGGAAAGGAAACAAACTTGAGTGAGAGGAGCCCTGTTGCAGTCTAGACCTATACGCGCGTTAGAGTACCTGCACGTAGGCGCAGATTCTCAGTGGTCCTGCTGAAGTTTTCATTCGCTCGAATGCCGCCGAAGATGCTCTTCCCATGCTGTCGACTATTCTGTACAAAAACTACACAATTACTGCCATTTGTAGGGCTACTCTGTGTACACAGACTGCATTTCTATTCGTAAGTTTTCTGAATAAAAGTTACTACACCGTGTAGCCGCAGTATTTGCAAAGTAGCAAAGCTGCCGAGAATATAATGCGTGGCACACGCGAGAACACGCTGTAGAAAGCAGAACCGGCGGATTCAGAAAGACTGGTTCCCCGTGCTTGCAACCAATTAGTAACAAACGACATCACGTACTGTAGGAGGGGTCCACTTTTAATCCTGATGGACAGGAACATGTTAGCTCCGCCGATACAGCTGCGTATCATATGCCGCAGCTTGCATTTCGTGCAAGACAAAACATGAAGAACTTCAGCACCGCACGTACATTTAAGCGGCTCACAAACTGCACCGCAAATAAAAGTGCTGTCACTGCATCCGATAAAGGATACTCCGTGGTTCTGCATAAGTGATTCCGTTCCCAAGGATAGCCTAATCTGTGTCAGTTATGGATGCATGACATTCGACTACGCCATGCAGTGCACACGAGGCACCACTGCGATTTACTCACATTGAAATCTGTACCTCCCTGCTTATAACCTCCGATGTGTAGTAAGTCAACGACAAATCGAATATTTGTAACTTCGGTGTGTCTCGCTTTTTTTATATCATATATGTGTATACGACGTAGTGAGCGTGGTACGGGATATAGATGTGCTAGCTCTACGTGATATAATCTGTGATCCACTCAAGCGGATCTTTTCTGGTGACGTCATTCCTTGCCTTTTGTGTTTCGGCCAGGAACGTTGTTGAGTACCGTGCATCCCTGGGAGACACGCTCACCGTTCTGGAAGTGTGCCGCCTTTTCTGCTTGAAATCGTTGACGGCTTATTACTGCAACAAGCGCGGGAAACACTGACGGATGACCGAAAGTGAAGACGCGAAAGTGTGCCATGCACGTTGGCAGGGGAATAACCTAACGTGTGGAACTCGGTGTCAATAAATGCGACTGCGAACTGAAAAGGTGTTGACTGCGAAGCAATAAACTCGAAAAGCGAAGTAACGTGTTGACTCGTACTCCACTAGGATGCCCTATTCCATCTGTGTAGATGTGTAGCAGGTATCCACCCAACTCCATCTCGAGGAAGCTTCTCAAGGTAGGAATACGTACCTGTACGTGTAGATGGATGCGCAGGCTGAATCGGTTTCGGGGTAAATGCCACAATGTTTCTTTGGCGGTCCTCGTGACACTCTTCGTGGGGATAAAAAGTATCCATTGCCGTGAAGACGTTTTAGCAATGTCTTCGAGGAAGTGCACATCTGTGGCCAATCAAGAGCTCTTAACTGAATTAACCGTGTCATGTAATTTACAAGAATTCGTCTTAGAATCGCTGGATCTTATGACGGAGTTCCTGGAAGCCACGTGAAGGTTTAGTAGAATCCCATTGTGGTGTTGCTCAATGTTAAGAGAAGAAACAGTAGGAGAGATAATTATGGTAGTAGCACTAATGCTAGTCGTGGCATCACTCGCAGTGGTGGTAGGAAAACAGTAAAGTTTTCGAACGAACGATAACGCGACGTAGCCGTTTCACAAATCTTGGAGAATTTCCTAGTAATAGTTGTAGAGTACGAATAGACAGAGTTGTACTCGAGCAAAAATAATACCAGCAGTAGCAGCTGTAGAGCGAGTGGCAGTAGAGATAATGTACGTAGTACGTCGTTGATGTGGCAGGAGGAGAACAGTAGTAGTATTAGCAATGATGTGAGCAATAATAGAAAAAGTGCCAACAGTAGTAGTAGTAGTAGTGTTACTAGTGCCACCGCCGCAGCAGTAATAAGAGCAGCAAGATGCTCCCAGCACCTAATACAGTGTGCTGTGATTCCAGTAGTCTCACATTCACCTGGTCGCAGTGCGGGTGAAAAACAAATGCACCTGCTTCCTTAGATATGACGGAACGTCTGGCATGCGGAAGAATTGATTTTGCAATTTTACCAGCGCGGTCTTCGTTCTCAGGAATGAAAAAGAACCTCTGTACTGATAACGCGGAACCACGACGACTCGCCGACGGTCTGATGAAAGGGAGGAAAATAAACAGTTTAATAGTATGAGCTTCTCAGGGCCGTCGGGTGTATACTGAAAAAGGAAAGAAGATATGCTCCATGTTCCCTACGTGTAAATCTTCTTCGGGGATTCTTACCTCAGTAAGAGTGATTTTGACCACACACTCACCTTACGCTCTAAGGATGATTTTGACCACACATTCGTGGCCCGGAGTTAGCAGACAGCTCGATTGCACGCAATACAAGCCTCAGCTGAAACAGTGGGAAATGCAATGCCTACAAATGTATTGACGGCGACAATAGAACCGGCGAAAGAAGTCGTGACCACCTACGGTATTAACCGTAGTGTCAGTAGTACTACTAGTGTAATAGTAACCGTAGTGGGAAGAGTAATGACAACTGTAGCGGTTGTGGCTATAGGAGTTTCCCTCCTCAGAACATAGTTATACTTTCCGTCGAACCAGATCTACAGAGCCCGCAATGATGTGCCTGGGAGTTGAGTCATATCACGCGGTAGTTACAGAGTCATCACTAGTTTCAGAAGTATTACTGGTATATTAGTGGCAGCAGTCAGAAAAGTAATAACAATAGCAGTAGTAGCGACAGGAGTTTTTCTCCTTAGAACTTAGTTATACTTTCCGTAAAACTAGATCTAGATAGACTGTAGTGGTATGCGTGGGAATTGAGTCAAATCCTGCCGCAGTAGCGCGGGTGATTTTGAATTAGTATTTCATAAGAAGACCTTCCTTTTCTTCTTCGGAATATGAGGAAGACAGTTTGCCACTCCTTGGAAGAGAACTCTAGCGTCCTTCTCAAAATGAGTGGACAATTCTTTGAAAAACTTCCAACCGAGCTTCCGTTCCCTCTGTCGGATGCGCAACTGATACGTCAGAAAGCATTTTGACGACATCAAATGCAGAAGGAGACCTAATCCATGAAACGCAAAAGACTGTTTAACTCGCCGATGGAAGTGTCTTTAAGCTACACTGCTCAAAAAACTGTTTAGCCATTTCTGTTCCGCGATTATCTCCTCTTTGTGGCCGCGGGAGCGAAAACTCGCATTTCAATCAATCAACCCCGTTACCAGCATTCTTCAGTGCGCTGAACCCGCGCCCCCCTTGCACACAGAAGACACAACATTACTTACACAGCGTCCTACATGTATAGACACAGACACATGTGTATATAGATACTCGCATATGTTTGTATACAATATAACATACACAAATATGTGTGCGTGCACGTGCGAATATATACACGTACGTGTATGTGTTTGTCAACCGCAAATCCGGAACAACACAGGGGCGGGTCAAATTCGTAGTCCTTCGGATGAGAGAAAGCAACTAGACCTTTCAGTGTGTGTATACACGTAAGCACGCACGCGATATCTATGTCTGTCTGTACAATGATGTGTGTGTGTGTGTGTCTGTATCTGTGCGCGTGTTTGTGTGTCTCTCTCTATATGCATATATATATATATCTTTGGAGGTTTACAGATATAATTGAATACGCGAGTGCCCGGGCCGAGGAATGAGGTAAGGCCACTCCAAGAGATCCCCCGATGCTCTGCTGTATACACGACCTCCCTACGGGGTGCCGTAGAACGTTTCCGAGTCGAGGAATAAGTATACAAACACATATACCTTTACACCTCTTCCACGTAGACAACTGATTACACGTATGTACTGACACGTGTACAAATACACACATCTATATATGTATGTGGATAAAACTAGATAACGACTATAGAAGAAGCTTATGGTGCCCTGTACACCGGTAATGTGCACCAGGTGCCGTGGATGCGCTCTGCCCACTTATAGAGATTCGCGGAGATATGAGTGCCCACACAAGCACACCGTTGGTGGGTTTACGTTGCAAATCAACTACATGCAGCAGACTTCCTCAACCGCTTCAGTGGGGGGTGCCGTAGTTCCACGTCCAAAGTAAGAATTACACGCTGCATATTCCTCTTTCCCCGGACTGGGAGAACCTCTCAAATGCCAGAGGGTGATACCCACACTGACGAACACCTCCACAAATTATTCGCAAGTATATCTGTGAGACCAGACAGGCACTTCTACAGCAAAGGGCAACTTCCTCTCTCTCTCTCTTTTCCTTTCGTTCTTTCTCTCTGTCTGTCTCTCCAGGCCGACTGTCTCTGTCAGCCGCCAGGGCCACGTGGTCATCGACACATATACTTATACATATATATATATATATATATATATCTACACATATATGCGGACAACTGGAGCTGAAGAGATGCGTATCCTTCAATACGTGTCGGGAGTTCAGAGCCTCTTCTGACCAGAACTCCCACCTCTACGTGTGTGGAGTATTCGTGTGTCCTGATCAGGCGATCTACGAAGTCATTCCCGCTATTCAGTTATAGACACTATTGGGCTGCCGCGTTTGGGCAATTTGCAAATAGATTAAATCTCTGATGCCCCTGCTGAGTACGTTGTTGTCGGCGCGAACGAGCAGTCTGCACTTTCCATCGAATCTCTCTCTCCCGAGTTCAAGTCTGCACGCACGTGAAGCAAAGAACAAGAAATCAGAAAGACAGGGAGCGGGGGATGAAACAAACGAACAAAGAGGAAGAGGAAGACAGGACGAGGAAGGTGGAGCTCACATATGCGCAGAGGAACTCAATAAAGAAGAAGTAGAGGACGGATACGGAGGACGGAGGAGGCAAAAAAAGGGACACGCTGCGAATTTAGCTTTCAACGAACACGGTCCTATACAAGACAGGATGAAGTGTCACAGGGTAGACATGTGAAGGAAAAAGTTTGGAGAAAGAGAAGGATACGAGCGCGAGAAGAAGGTTGCCGTGTAAGAAGAAGAGAGAGGGGCAGGAACAGAGGAGGACCGAGTTGATAAAGGAGGAATGTTGTGAGACGGCAAGCCATGTTAGAAAAGAAGTACGGAGAACCAACGATAAGTGCAGTTGTAAGCAGCACGCCAGGGTGTAGTGGGGATAACTGTAGTTTTTCTTTCTACTTGACTTGGCACTCCGTCTTCGACAAAATACTTCCCCTTCTGCTCCTCCCCATTACATGAAGAAGGGTCTGAGGCGACGTCCCGAAGCGGGAAGCCGAGCCGCTGCAGAGGGTAGAGCAACCGTCGCGTAACAGAGAGAATGTGAAGAGGACGTTGAAGAAGAAGAGAAGAAAGTTCCAAAGGAAGGAGAATGCGACAAAAAAGGGACCAACAGGAGAAAGAAAGAGAAGGCAACCGAAATGGAGAAATTGAGAGAAACAGAGAAAAAAGAAGACGACGACGGGCAAGACGAAAGTCGGAATGAAGAGGCACAGCACGAGGGAGACCAACAGATACTCAAAGTAGCCAAAACCTACACATACATATATATATGTCTATATATGTATAGAGGGGGGGAGAGACACACCCGTGTGTAGCAACAGACACGTGAATAATGTGGAAAATATAGGAGTAATCGATAAACACATGAGGTTGTATGTAGATTTCAAAATGAACAGAAAAAAAAGGCGTGTCTGGAAGCATTGAAGAAAGAGTACATCTCTCCATACTATATCTGTATACATATATATATATATGAATGGATACACACGTACGGACACATATATATACAGAAGTGTCGCGGACATGACTACAGGCAGCAGGTGCCGTGAACGTGGAGTTACCTGACCAAGACCGTCCACAGCGGTATTTCCTTTGCATACTCTTCGGGAGGGAAGCAGCCTGCGAGGACGAGGAAGTTCTCTATGTTGTGTTCAACTTTCGGACAGAGAGCAAGTGCTCCTCCCTGTGTGGAAGAAGAGAGAAAAAGACCGAAGAGCGCCGGTAGCCCTTGAACATACGTACGGACGGGTTTGTGTGATTCTCGAGAATCAACAAGTACAGACGCTGCGCAAAAGCGCGCATTTTCGTGTATTTGTATCGTTGTACAGGACGCAACTTCTGCTTATCCCTCCCTTCCACCCAAAGAAGCACACCACCTCTTCTCCTACGTAGACACATGTATGTACACATACATATATATGCCCCCACCACCCTCCCTTTTCCTAAGTATATATATGCATACATATATACATATACCCGTCCACCCGTCCTCATTCCTCCTACATATATATCCCCCCCACCCCCTCTTTTCCTAAGTATATATATATACATATATACGTATACCTGTCCACTCGTTCTCCTTTCTCCCACGGATATGTACATACATATATATACATATATATATGTATATGCATATCCACTCATCCCCCCCTTTCCCTAAGTAGGTATATATATATATATATATATATATATATACTACCCTACCCTTCCTCCTACATACACATATAT
>KL647289.1:8513817-8526998 GCA_000727475.1 Sarcocystis neurona | reverse complement strand
ATATATATATATATATGCATATCCACTCACTCCCCTTCCCTACGTAGTATATATATATATATATATATATATATATATACCCCACCCCTTCTCCTACATACACATATATGCATATATGTATATATGTATAACTATATGATATGTATGTATTCACGTGCACCTTTACATATGTATATATATGCGCATATGGATATATATCAATATGTGCGCGTGACGTCTATAGAAAGACACACAAAGACGCAAAAGTGTCTTGCTCAACGCGCCTCCGTTGCACGAAGAACTTGCAGATCGTCCGTACTAACTCATTTACCACAGAAAATTAAACTTCAGTCATATACATATATATAGAAAAAGGAGCCGTTACTTGCGCCAGCTTAGATTTACACATATATATATATATATGTGTGGGTGTGTGTGTGTGTGTGTGAACGTACAGGTGTACTTCTGTGCGCGCAACACATTTATTAACGGAAGAAGGAAAAAGACGTTGGCACAACACATTTATTACGTACACCTGTTGGTATGTACACAACTGCTTGAAAGAAAATTATATATGTGCATATATATATATATACTTATATATCCCTATGCCGCCATGCGTGGACAGGCTCCACGTGGCTTATTACCATATATATATATATAATTTTTCTTGTCAGCAATGATGGATGTACTTCCCAAGGTTTCCCCAGCGCTGTAAAAGCAGGTAACAAGACTTCTTCTTGGTGCTCCGCCCTCAACACATTGCAAGAAGTATACCGAAGAATCATATGCGTAGATACACGTATATTCTAACGGTGTATACATATATATATATATATATATCAACTGTGTGTACACGTACGAGTATATATGTATACATGTATATATCGTTTATATATAGAACGTCTTAAGTCGACTTCACACACGTATATATATATATATATATATATGAGCCACACATATATATGTATATATTCTAACGGTGATTACACATTTATATATCAAATGTATGTACCACAATGAAATATATATATATATGTAAGTGTTTATATCCTCTAAATGTAGAACGTTGTAAGTCGCCTTCATATATATACACAAATATGTGTACACATACATACATATATGCTTATCCATAAGATGTGCGTGTATGTGTCCACCGATGATACGCAGCGAGAAAGGTAAACAAGTAGAAATAACTGCATGGGCACATGTGACAACCTCGCGCACAGCTGTCTTTCTTTGGCCGAAAGCAATATCAAAAGGCGGGAGGAGTACCGCTGACATCTTCCCGTCAATACTTTCTTCTGCCGTCGTCTGGCACACATTCTTCCCACATATTTCCCAAGGCTAGCCAGAAAGAAGTAGACGCATACTCCTGCATATCCACTCATAGCACTAAAACACATATACATATACATATATATGATGGATGTGTATATATAAATATCTACGGTATGTATATATATGTATGCTATGTGTATACATGGCAAGAGTACACCATATAATATATATATGTATTTGATGTGTATACGTAGCACGTATATACGAGATGCGTACCTGTAAGGTGTGTATATACAAGATGTACATGCGTAAGATACATGTATACATACATATACATTCGCATAACAATATATACGAGATGCGTACACGTAAGGTGGGTGAACATACGTAAGGTATACATACACATATGTATATATCTATGTATATAAGATGCGTATACGTGAGGTGGGTGAACATACGTAAGGTATACATACACATATGTATATATCTATGTATATAAGATGCGTATACGTGAGGTGGGTGAACATACGTAAGGTATACATACACATATATGTATATATCTATGTATATAAGATGCGTATACGTGAGGTGTGTATCTGTAGCGTATACGTAGGTAAGATAGATACGTACATATTATGTGCTTATGGAGAATAGGGACAGAAGGGACATATACGTAGGAAGTGCAAGGAAGAAGCATATATTAGGCATATATATGTTAGATGTATATGTGTTGATGACGCAGTAGCTGCTCTACGTCTACCGCGTCTATATTATAGAGGCCTACAACGTATGTGCGTCTACTGAGTAACAACTACACACATAAACACGTACAAATATGTGCACCTCTATAGAAGACGTGGCACACCTATCTACCTACGCATATCTATCTCTCGATATATAATATACACATATGTAATATGTGCGGCTGTCTATTTTGAGGATGATCATATACGTATATATATGCAAGTATTACATCAAGCGGCGGAGACCGGGACGGGAAAAGGAGGGACGTACGAGTCGGATGGCCCGCGCAACTGCCAGAAGAGATCCGCTGAAGCGTCGATGTAAATTTAAGACGCAGGACGCTGCAAAGGAAAACACGCAGCATCACTTTCTTCTCCGCATTTCCTTCCTCTTCGCGGACAACGACTGGGATACGTGCACGAAACACATCTATTCCTTTGTCTATCAAATTCGTACACAAAGACGTGTGTACATATACACATATGTAGAGATAAACATATACACACATATATACACATATATATATGAACATGTATATGTAAGTGTGTTAAGCACAGCAGAAGAGGACATACCGCCACGATTTCCTATATTACTATTCGAGGACTTGGCTACACGTGTATACACACTTTTGTGTATAATACACCTTATATATCTGCATGTATATCTATCTGTATGTATATATGTATATATGTACATGCGTGTATTTGTGAACACACGTCGATACTACCATAGGTAGATACACAGACAGAAAGATATACAAACGAGTGTAAATCTCTCTTTTTCACTATATATATGTATATATGCATACGTACATAGAGAAGTAAGAATATGTACGTATATATGTGTACCTATAAATATATTATTGCGTACACACCTGTATACACATGCGTACGCGTAAGTGCCCAGTCTTATTCTCGGTAGGAAATTTGAGGAGGTAGTAAATCCATCCATACATATAGACACATATATATATTATACGTAGGCAAATATATATCCGGAGATCTACCGACAAGCATATATACATATATATATATATAACAAGCAGACAAACATATATCCATAGATCTACGTGCCAAGATACATATATATATATATATGTATATAACAAGCCGAGAAACATATGTCCGTAGATCTACATGCAAGCATATATATATATATGCATACAATTGCAGACAACACAAGCGCGTTACTGTCTCTCTCTCTCTTATATATATACACACATATATGTATATATATGTATGAATATACGTATACAGCAGCAGCTCTCTGTCTATATATACACAGGCGCATATACACCGGCACACAGGAAGAGGGCGAAAAGCTTCTACTGGCTTTCTACAGGCGTCTTCGTATGCCGACACACACACGAGGCTTCACACTCCCCCTGCTCGTCGCTCAGCTCTTCCTCCTCCAAAAAATTCGTACACGCAGGTCTATACATGCATGCACAGGTCTATACATGCATGCACACATTGAGAATCACCGTATCTGTAACTACGTCTTCTACCTTTCTCTTCTATATATTCATTGATACAAACTCGTCAGTCTATATCTATCTGAATATACATCTCTATGTATTTGTCACTTGTGTTAGACGCGTGCATGTGCATGTGTGTAGAATCACATATACACACGCATCCCTGTCCACCTCTTTTTTTCCTCCCCCTATACATGTATGTCTCTGCAGCCAGCGGTCTCCCTTTTATGAATCTGCACCTACGCACACAACTCATGTATATATGTTACATATATATATATTTTCTGTACATACGTGTGTCTGCCTACGTGTTCCTTGCTGTCGCCTTGTCTCGCTGTCTGTCTCCGTCTCCGTCTTTGTATGTGTGCGTGTCTCTGTGTGTGTGTGTGTCTACATTTCCACACCTTTATCTCCCCATACATCTATAGACATATATATGTATACGTGTATGTGTACACATTGACGAGCGTGTGTGCAGATAGATAAACGGAGAAGAAAGATAACGGAGAGACGTGTGAAGAGCAGCATGACCACTCCTTCGTAAGTTGGAGGAAAAAGTGCGGGTCTGCATAGAAAGACCAAAAAAAGCTGCGGTGTCTCCCTCGCCATCCCACGTCCACGTATATGCGAGTATTCACATACATCTACACACATACACACACAAACATATACACACATAGACGCCCAGACACACATGCAAAAGCATTCACATCTATCCATATATATATTTATGCATGTATATACATATACGTACCTTCCGAATCACTCACACCTATGTGTGCAGGTATATATGTGTATATACGTATCTCCCCAGCGTCCTGCACAGCGCTTCTCTCACAAAGAAGATGAGGCTACCTATACCACTCCGATCACACATATATATATGTACAGGTGTATACACATATACGTATCTCCAGAACCACTTCCGTATAATATATACACGGATGTATAAACATATACATATCTTCCCTCTGTACTTCACACACCTCCGTCTCGAGGAACAAAATACTATCACTGCAACTGCACACAGATAGGTGGACGTATACAGACGAACAGATATTCGTAATTTCTGTATATTCCCTTCCCACACTTTCCCTACGCAGAGTCGCGTCCCGGTGCAGACTCTACGCGCGCGCACACCTCCAAAGAGGCGCGTAACAAACCACGTGGACCCGCCCTTGCATGCAGAGACGTCCACGTATATCCTCGAATTTCACCAATACAAGCGTGGAGAGATCTACACATAAATATATCCTCCAGCTTCCCTTTCTTGGGGGTTTGTGTGAGTACAGGCACATACGCAACGAGCGATGAAAAGAACTCTTCAACTTCATCCCAGACGAGCCGGGTGTTCCTCACTATCCTTCTTCTACCCGGGAAAAAACAGACATACATATGTTTCTCGACGTATATGTATATATATATACACGGAGAGGGACAAGGCGGGCAGAAAGACAGAGGAAGCGCGGAAAACGGAGAATCCCACATGAATAAATATACGTGTGGAAACTTCTTCTTCAACAGACGCGCACAATACATTTTGTGTCGCCGAAGAAAGGAAATTCCCTGCACCCACACACCTGCACTTATATACATAGACACATACATACATACATAAGTACATACATGCGTATATACGCACAAATTCATTTACACATGTCTATATAAATCCATTTATATACACAAGTGTGAATGTCTCCTACACAGGTAAATAAAGAAATGGGAAATTCCATGTCCTACTCGAATATATATATATATGTGAACGTGTACATATGTATAGGTACTTATCTACATGTGTATGTGTACTTGGGCAGGGAGGATAAATAAGTTGATATATTTACACATGTGTTTGTCCGTCCATTTACATGGCCCCCTTTTTTTGCTGAAGGATGGAGGTTTCACCCTCGCACTCGCATATGAAGAGAAATTTCCTCTCTCGCCCTCTCCTGCTCTCGCACTATTCAACTTCGCAACTACCTTACAAATATACACGTACATGTAGATATACATGTACATATATATATAGGGTACACATATACATCTAGGTGGACTAGTATATCACTAGGTATGTATTCACCATGCGTATCTAGAACTCATACACACACACACACACACAGAAAGAGAGATAGAGACAGAGAGAAACACATACATACACATATACATACATACGTACATACATTACATACATACATATACATACATACACATACATACATACATATACATACATACACATACATACATACACACACATACATACACATAGATACAGACACATACATACATACATACACACACATACATCCATACACATACCTACATACACACACATACATACACACACATACATATACATACATACATATACATACATACATACACATACATACACATAGATACATATACATACATACATACATATACATACATACACATATACATGCATACACATACATACATACATTACACACACAACATACATTACATACACTACATACACACATACATACATACAGATATGTAGACAGACAGATGTCCGTGATATATATAGTTGCACACAAGAAATGGAGAGAAATTCGTAAGTCAGGGAGAGAGAGACACGCACATATATATACACATATACAAATACACACATATACGCATATACACATATACACATATACACACATACATACATACAGGAGTAGTATATGTGCCGACGCAAGAAGTGGAGAGACATATAAATGTCTGCGCAAAGACTGACACATTTGCCATTTTATTCGTATGTGTGACCCTACTACACACGCATACGAGAAAAGCAGATATATCTATACGTAAACAAAAAGTACATATACATATATATATATATATATGCATGTATATAGATACACGTTTTTCTACACATATGTGTATACGTATGTATGTATCCATATACACATTTAAACATACATATATGTGTATACATATATATATATATATATATGTATCATACAGCTTTCTAGGTGACTCATGCGACACGTGTCTATACGGAAAAGTCCATAATTCTTCTATCCATCCATATACATATATGTACATAATATATATACACATATATGTATACATACACACGTGTAGTCATACACATATATATATATGTATGTACATATATACATGTATACACACACATACCTGTGCACAAACACATACATACATAAATATATATGTAGCATATGTCTCTTTAAGTGAGTGGACATGTATCCACGATGAGAAATGTGTATTTCCTTCTATGTTGATATGGACAAGCGCTCAGCAGCAGATTTACTTTCCCGCAAAATAAACGCTTCGTTTCTCCAGAAGAAGAAGAACGTTTCCGCGTCGAGTTCTCTTCCGCTCATAAACTTCGACACTGCAACGGGGAGTGCCACCTGGACACGCCGGGGGGTATTATCAGCTAGCCTGCATGCAGTACGCATGCAAAAAGAGTGCGAGGCAAGTGTATTCATCATGAGTCGCATATACGTAGGAAGTATGCTCTGCTATGACGCCAGTTCAAACAAAGACACTTACCGGTGTGCATTCAAAAGGCAGTACATATACACACATGTGCATATATATCTACACATGTATATATATATATACAAATAGTCTGTTGTACACATACGGCTACACACATATATATGTATGGATATATGTTACACAGACACATATATACTTATACCTTGGTGTCTACACACATACATATATTTATATATATGTACATATACGCACAAAAGGAGGTACAGAGGAATACGTATTTGCACTGGTGGATATACAACATATATAGAGAGACAGAACCCCACATGCATGTACACACATATATGTATACTACACATACACATATATGTACGTATACGGATGTTTCTACATATAAATATATATATACATGCACACATATATGTCCAGTTGTATGCGTATAGATTCTTACATACATACATATATATATATATAGGTAGTATACACATATATGTAAACAAACATACATTTATATATAGATATATGTACACACCGAAGGGATGACATGTGTGCAGTGGCTTGTACGTACATACACTCTTGTAAATATATACGTACATATATATATAGGTGTATACATACTAACCACCTACATATATGTGTGCAGATACATATACAGAGCGGTGAGGTAGTTTGTATGCAGCAGCAGCGGAAGAAGAACACGGGAGAAGGCACGTATCTCGTAGGGCCGTTTGCTCTTCACGACGGTTGTGTAGAAGAAACCGGCACATATACGGAGGGCCGAAGGCAGAAATATTTGCGAGAATTTATATTAAGAGACACATATCATACGCAAAGCCACCAGCAGATGGAGACACAAAAACGCAGTCAACAACCCGCACATACGCAGGTGGGAGGGAAGGGACCTCCTCGGACAGCAGAGAGAGAGGGGCAGGACAGCAACGCCTCGGCAGGAGAGAAGAAGTCGATTCACCAGCCCGGCAGCAAAGCGACAATCTTCCGCTTTCTTCAGACGTTCCGTCGAATGGAGAGGAGAGGAGGGCAGAAAGACGGGAGCCTTTCACACGAATATACCGCCGCACGCATGCAATACCTACACACATATATATATGTGTCTGCTCCTACAGCAGATGTGTCTGATCTGTGCGATTACATCGAACATATACACATGTTACACGTACATATACGTGAATATGTAGTAGACATGTGTATATAGGGACACAAATATATGTAAGCATTTGCACACGTGTATGTACACCCACTCTTACACATATACGTATATATGTATGTGTGCACGAATGCATGCACTACATGTGACAGGATTACTACGTTTGTATGGTCTCTTGTCATAAATCCACTACACCTTCGTCAAACAAATCTCAAAGAATTGATGAAATACCTGAAGCGAACGAGGAGAATATTTATAACACGTGAACCACAAAAAATAGGAAACACAAAAATGATACATACACATATATACATATATATGTGTGGTACATATACACACATATATATATGTATGTATGGTAAATATACACGTATATAGATCTGTACGTATGTATGCATGGTAACTATACACGTGTATAAATATACATGTGTGGATGTATGTATATATATATATATTTTTAATAGTAAGAGAATGAGCGACTAAAGATATTCAACTTTTTGTGAATGAAAGTTCTTGGTGAGAGCAGCAGTTCATACGAAAGAAAATATACACGAACGTACTCATAACACGTGAAGCAAAACTCCCTTCTTCATTCTTACACGTAGAACGAGCCCTATCACACACACACACACATATATATATTCATATATACATACATCTACATACAATACGTACATATACGTACATACACATAGATACGTATACACTCATATACATACATATGCATATGCATACATATATACATTCATATATACATACCGTCATACATATGCGCATACATACATATACATACGCACATACAGGCATATACATACACGTATATATATATATAGACAGGGAGAGGAGAATTTACGACACATATGGATATCACCAGGTGGGCCATTTGTGTATCAAAAGAGAGCTGTTTACAATGAAACGGAGATTTACGTCCTCCTCCAGTACCAGACCGGTATATACATATATATATATATATGTACGTATACATGTATGTATGTGTATATGCATGTATGTATATATATGTATGTGTATGTATATGCACGTATGTGTGTATATGTATCGAAGAAAAGAAGCTGGTGATAATAGACAGAGCGAGAGAGAGTGAACAAATAACTACTACGACATATATATATATATACACAGAGAGACAGGGAGAGTGAACGAACAACTATTAGAAGATATATTTATATATACATACAAATATATGTATATAGAGGGAACAACTACCACTACATATATATATAAAGAGAGATAGGGGGATAGAGAGAGAGAGAAAGAGACAGAGAGAGATAGTGGACGAACAATCTTTCTCTATATATACATATATACATATATATAGTATACATATAGTATATATATATACTATATACATATATACATATATATCTATATGTAGAGAGAGTGAACGAATAGCCACCACGACATATATATATCTATACATATGTAGAGAGAGAGACAGACAGACAGAGAGAGATACTGAACGAACAATCTCTCTCTCTACATATACACATATATATATATATATATGTATGTATAGAGAGAGAATGAACGAATAACCACCACGACATATATATAGAGAGCGATATTGTGTCCGAACAATCTCTGTATATATAGAGATTATATATATAAAGAGAGAGAGATAGTAAACGATTGGGTGAGAATTAACAAGTAACAGGTAGCAGGACCGTAATATCTGTGAATGAGGCAGGTAACATTTAAGAAGGGTCCTACGAATTGACGTGGTCGATAGATGGAAAGGCCGATGGATAGAGAGGAGGAAGCTTCATCGTGAGTCGCCAGACAGGAGGAGGGCAACCGTGTTATGCAGCACCTTTTTGGGTAGAAAACGGAAAGCGAAGAGCGGGTGGGAGGAGCAGCAGCAGAGCAACTCGAAAGAACAGAGACAGACTGGTGTCCACCACCGTGGTCCGCAGTTGTTGAACCGAAGAAGAAGTCGGGAAGATGAACAGCAACAGGCAAAGCACAACGAAGCGCTGCAGCAGAAATTGGTCTGGGGAAGGGAAGGAAGGGAAGCAGCAAGACAGAGAGACGAAAGGAATCCAACCGAAGAAGCAATGCAGCGGGGGGTATTTAACGGGGAGTAGAGCTGCAGGCAGCAGAAGCTGCGACAAGGGTACACTGCTGCTGCAACATCACGAAAGAGAAGGACAGAACCCGACGACGCAGAAAAGCACGTACGGGGAAGACGTACGAAACGAGGAGGACGCACAACAGACGTGTACCAACTTCTGCTGCCTGCAGCTCTACTCCCCCATAATCACCCCCCGCTGCATTGCTTCTTCGGTTGGATTCCTTTCGTCTCTCTGTCTTGCTGCTTCCCTTCCTTCCCTTCCCCAGACTTCCTTCTGCTGCAGCGCTTCGTTGTGCTTTCCCTGTTGCTGTTCATCTTCTTGAGTTCTTCTTTTGGTTCAGAGATGAAAAGAGGAGGAGCAGAAGACAAAAGAAAGAGAAGGAGCAGTGAAACCCGCAACAGAGAGACAGCGAGATACTCCGACCGGATCGCAGACGTGTGTCCCTGTCTCGTTCTCCCATGCATGTGCCGAAGAAGACAGTCGAACTTACACACTTCAAAGCACGGGGGGTTGTGAAGCAGGAAGAAGAGGGAAAAGGAGACGGAAATAGACAGCAGCAGCAGCAACAGCAGCAGCGGCACGCCCCGCAACACAGAACCAGCCGCGTAGCAGCGCACCCAGAGCAACGGCAGCAACAGGGGCAGCAGCAGCAGCAGCACGAGGAGCAACAGCAGAAGCTGCAGCGTGCCCAGCAACAGAAGAAGGAGCAGCAGCAGCGCGCTCATTGCAACAGGAGGAACAGCAGCAGCACGCCCAGCAACAGAAGAAGCAGCAGCACCTCCTGCAGCAACGGCAGCAGCACGTCCAAGAACAGCAACAGCAGAAACAGCAGCAGGCTGTGCCACAGCAGCCGCCGCAGCAGGCGCAACAGGAGGAAAAGGACCAGCGGAGGCGGCAGTGTGGAAGCAGGGAAGAGGAGGAGGAGGAGGTGGAGAAGGAGGACGGAGGAAAAATTGAGAAAAGGCGAGACGCACAGCAAATCAACTTCGAGAGTTGGGATTTCGTCGAACGGCGCCACCGACTCCACCACCACGCGCTGCGACATCAACACAGCAGCAGCAGCAACAGCAGCAGTACACCACCACCAACAGCAGCAGTACACCACCACCAACAGCAGCGCGCTTGCGCAGAGAATGCGAATAAACTCAGTGTGTAAACGTCTACGAAGAACACATACACACATATACATGTCCCACGTGTGTACCACTACGTACGTATATATATGTGTATCTGTGTAGACGCATACGTATGAAGATACATTATACGCACACATGCACCCATTTGTATATACGTATGTATACACATCTACATATATATTTTATGTACTTACGAATATACATATATGGGTAGCACTGCAGATTCGTACAGGCTCGTTTCCATTCATACGCGCCTGTGTGTGGACGTATATACGTGTCCTTTACGCCTCTTTGTGCAGTTGTGTATTGAGAGTAGGCGGGGGCGTACCAACAACGTGCCAGACGAATGCGACGGCTGCAGCAGGTGCCCTTCGACGCATTCACTCCGTCTACCTATTCGCCCTCTCTCTCTATATATGTGCTTCTTCTCTTCGTACTATTTCCTTCTAATCTACTCCCTCTACATTTCCCTCTCCGTGTGTCTCCGTCTCTATCTGCGTGTCTCTGTACCCGTCTATCTACGCTTCTCCGTGTGTGCTGCTGTCTCTGGACTCCCTTCTCTGTGCTCCCCGTATATATTTTTCTCTTCTACTTCTCTCTGCCTACCGACGTCTGCGTGTGTGTGTGTGTGTGTGTCTCCCTCTTTTCTTCGCGTCCCCCCCTCCTTGTGTTCATATACATCTCCCCGTCTCCCTGTCCCCCTATCTCGCTGTCCCCCTATCTCGCTGTCTCGCTCCCTCGCTGTATCCCTGTCTCTCCCTGCCCCCCATCTCCCTGTCCCCGTGTCCCCCCGCCTCCCTGTCTCTCGCTGTCTCCCCGTCTCGCTGTCTCCCCGTCTCGCTGTCTCCCTGCCTCGCTGTCTCCATGTCCCCCTATCTCACCGCCTCCCCGTCTCCCTGTCCCCCCCTATCTCGCTGTCTCCCCGTCTCGCTGTCCCCGTCCCGCTGTCTCCCCGTCTCCCCGCCTCCCTCTCCCCCTATCTCGCTGTCTCCTGACCCACTTCGTGTCCTTCGCTGTCTCTCTGCCCCGTCTCCGTTGCTGTTTTTTTGTCCCTCTGCATCTGTCAGTGCCCTCTCTGTACGTGGGTGTTGTCTCTTCCCCCCCCTTCTTCTCGCTGCCTCGACCTTCTCTGCATGCGTCTGCCTGTCTGGCATTTCCTACCTGTTCCTCTCTATTTCAGCGAAGTCCCCCTCTTTGAGTCTCTCTTCGTCTTTTATTACTTCTCCCCGTTGATCTACACTTCTCTCTCTATCTGTGATTTTCTCCATCTTTCTTGGTGAAAGCGAAAGGGTATACGCTCTCCGCCTTCGCTGCGGGAAGGCTGCGTCCCCGCCCTGCTTCTCTGCCGCTTCGACTTATCTTCTCCATATTTATATACACACGGACACAAATAGACACGTACATGTCCTCCTCCTCCTTTGCTAATCAACTACAATCGAAAGCCTCCCAACTACCACTAAAACAGCTGTTCTACACACGTGTGGACACATATAGTCGCTCTTCCTATACGAGTCTGTATTTGACTTTCGGAGTTAAAAAAAATGTGGCCCTCCACATACATACACATATATACATATATACTTTTTCACTCCTGTATATGAATCCTTCCATTCCTCTCTCTCTCTCTCTCTATATATATATATATATCGCTTCATTCATATTTATTTACATACATATCTTCTCATTCTTCTCTCTCCTTATATATACATTTATGTATATATATATATATCTCCCCATTCCTGTCGATATATGTAGGTACACATATATATATATATATACATGTATACATATATATATATATACGTACATATATACATATATATAGATATATATACATA
>KL647289.1:8440405-8513246 GCA_000727475.1 Sarcocystis neurona | reverse complement strand
ACATATATATATATATATACATGTATACATATATATATATATACGTACATATATACATATATATAGATATATATACATATCTTTCCATTTGTATATATATATATATATATATTTATACTTTTCTAGTCTACTATATATATATATATACATACATACATATTGGTCAGGTCATATATATATATATATATATCTTTTCATTGTTGTATGTATGTATATATTTCTGATCCCCAATACATGTATACATTGATAAGGTGATCTACATCCGTGTAAGAGTGTCTGTCTCTCTTTGTTTAAGTTTTTTGTTTGAACTTTCTATTGTGAACGACGAATCTTCTTCTTCTAATTTACTAATCTTTTCCTCTTTGTCTTTGTCTGTGGCAAGCACTCCGTTGCCCACATATGCAACAAACGAAGGGACAGCACATACACACATGTGTCAAGACAGAAAGGAACAGCAAAAAAGAAGTGAAAGAGAGGAAGAGGACGGAAAGGAGGGGAAACGTGAGAGGGGAAGGGTCTGCGAGAAAGGCAGAGAAAAAGTTCGTCACCTCCTCCTCTATTTCTAAATATATCGTATGTGCGTCTATTATATATATATTATAGAGGAAGAGAGAGAAGCTATTCAACTCAGGAAGACTCTCTCTGTCTGTCTATCTACATATACATACATATTATATTATACAAGGGTTTGTTATATTTCTATATGTACATATATTGAGACCCCATTTTCGACTACATTGGAAGTATATATGGAGAGAAGGAGAGGGGCACACATATTACATACATCGGAGATTTCTTTTTTCCGGCGAGTTGACTAGTCTCCCCCCTTCTCTCTCTCTATCGTCCTCTGTGTTTATATATACGGATGTATATTATCCAGGCGTATACTAATATATGTGAAGACGAGTGCTTTCCTTATATACATACATATATATATACCTTCCGCTATTACTAAGCGCAAGTGTATGAGCTTTTAAAGAAGGAGAAACTGGTGCTTCTTCCTACCTACATATACAAATATATATATATATATATATATGTAAATCTTCCCATATTACTAAGCACAAGCGTATAGACTTTCGTAGTAGAAAAAACTGACTCTTCTTCGTACACACATATACACATATATATACGTATATACATATATCCACTTTGCCGTAGACAAAAGTGTAAAACTTTCGAAGTGAGACAAAACGATGTTTCTTCATACATACATACACGCACACATATACACATACATATATATATATTCATGTCACATATACATATTTATATATCTTTATGTTACTATCTAAGAAGGTTAACACAAGTTCGATATAGAAGAAAAACTGGTATTCCCCCCACAAATATACATATATATGTATATGCAATATCTATCTCTTGAAAAAATTATATATATATATATATGTATCCCGCCCATGTCTACCAGTGAGGCGTGCTTCCGACCCAAACATTTGCACATAATTCTGCATCTCTATTTCATATTCATATCATGCATGCAAATCATCTATTCTTCCATACAAAATTCCTCTCATATCACAACTCTCTACATATATACATATATATGACACACACATATGTTGCATATATATGGCATATATATATATATATATATATATATGTGTATTGTACACGTATGTGTACACACATACATGTTACACATGTAACATGTATAAGTATATATGGAATTTTCATGAGTTTGAAGAAGCCTTGGGGTGTTTTGTCCAAGTCATCCCTATTCTGTACACGTGTGCCTCTTCTACACCTATGTATGTACGCAATATAATATATATGTGTAGATAATATATGTGTACGTAGTAGGAATGTCTGTGCGTGCCAGAAAGAACTTCGCTTATCTCTACTGAGACGCAGTTCTATCTATCAAAAATACACCCCTACTCCACAGACATTTATGTATACGAGCATGTGTAGCACTACTAGTAGTATGGATGTCTGCTGCTGGATGTAGCCTTTCTTACCTCCTACTATTGAACCCACTTATCACACCTATTCATAGAAGGTACACTCTTCCAGTGATATATCAACCCAAAATACATATATCTATGTATACACACATACGAATTATATATATGTATGTATGTATGAATTAGTTGCATGAGTGCAATTGTATCGGTTGCCGATGCGTGTGTGACAGAAGAAGAAGTGTATCCCGCAATAGATGTGGGGGGGGCGCATGTTCGGTCAGTCATATTCACCACACACAAGAGCGGAAAGCAGGAGAGGTTTTCTCACGAAGAATAGAAGAGAGGCACGGTCGCAAGCATGAAAAGCTGCTTCGAACAAATCCAGAAAAGTAGAGGAGCCCTTCAATTTCTTCTGCAGGAGAGCAGCGAGCGGCTGCCGGAGACGCAGCCCGCTGCAGCCGGGTTTTCCCCTCCGTCGTTCTGCTGCTGCTGTCCGTGCTGCTCGGACGCGCCTCTGCTGCGCACTTCTTCGAATTTCTACTTCGGGGCTCTTCCCCTTCTCCTCTTTTTCTGCGCCTTCTATCTATCTTCTCTTCCTTCCTCCTGCACATTTTTGATAAATAGAAGTGCGGCCCACTAGAGACAGGGGAAGTTCTTTCTGTGTGTCCTGCTCTTCGCGCGTCTCGCTTCGGGTGTCTCCTCCGTTCTGTCTCCCCTGCTGCCCGTGCTGCTGTCCCTCCCGCTGCCCGTCTCCTCCTCCTCCTCTTCCTCCCGGGTTTCTTCTTCGTCGGTCGCCTTCCCCCTATCTTGCTGCTGCTGGTCTCCACGCGCTGCATGCGCGTCCAGCTCCCCTGCTGCTTTCCTTTTCTGCCTTTCTCTCGCTATCTCTGCATGTGTGTGTCCCTCCCCGTCTCTCTGTGTGGCGCACCTTCGCGGTGAATTTCCCCTCCCGCTGTGTCTCGCTGTTCGTCGGCCCCTCTCGCGAGACGTACCTGGCAAACTTGCTGCTTTGCAGCGATGACGCTGGGAATCGGAGCCGCCTGCAAGGCGAGAGCGTCGCCCTGCGGATTGTGGAATGAAGTGGAGAGACTCTGCAGCATTCCGCTTGTCTTGTTGCCGTAGTAGATGTTCAGCTGCCCGCGAAGTCCTTGGAAGCTGCCTTTCAACCCCACCTGAGAAAAGCCGCACACACACCACGCGGCGGTGAAAAGCCGAAAAATTGGGAGAGGCACGGTGCTGCGGAAGACAGAAGAAAAGGACAAACCACGGAAGCAAAAGGGAGGACGAAACGGAGAGAAAAGATATGCGTCGGTCACCGCCAACAAGAAGAGAAGTGCCGGATGTAGCAGGGACAAAACGGAACAAAACAAGAGTCGAAGGGAATCACACGTAATACTAGGAACCAAAAAAAAGGAAGATTAAATACATATATATATGTGTGTGTATCCATATGTATGTATACGTACATATATAGACACTTCTATACACAGGGGTAGTACACACAAGCACTACTAATACATCTATCTACTTATCTATCTGTCTATATATATATATATATGCTACAGAAGTATACACAAAAATGTCTACATACATGGAGTTACACACACAAGCGTTATATATACGTACATGTGTATAGACACATACGTATACATATACATACATATATATACATATATATTCAATCGGTCATACATATAAACGGATATACACTTGAGGTTACATATGTGTATATACACATACAAATACATACATATATATATATATATATGTATTCGGTGATACATGTAAACGTATACACGCGTTATACGTGGATATATATACATATATACATAAGTATATAGGGACAGACGTATGTACGTATTATATATATATGTATATATACTCGCACATATATAATCGGCAACACATATAAATGTCTACATATATGGAGATACATATATATAGGCATCACCTGTACAAGTGTATGTATATATGTACCCCTATGCATTTATATATATATCGTCGGTAGTAGTTTCGTATGTTTAAGTAAATCTGCCAGGATATACACACACATACGCACACACAGACACACGCATGTAGAGACGCTACATACACATACACATATATTCACTCTTATACAAATAGACAGTCAGGATACACATATATATATATATGTCATGTCCCACAGTAATATATATATATGTATATACATACAAATATGTGTACAAGTATATATATACATCAATAGTTACACTTCCTTGCACCTTTCTCACATAGGAATACATACAGATGCGTTAATGTGTGTGCAGGTATGTATACATAATATATGGAGTGAATATCTATCTATCTATCTGTCTATCTATACATATATAGGGGAAGAGACAGACGTTTGGGACTTGTGTAGAAAGAGTATGCAAATACGCTTTTAGGAGAGAGAGAAGGACGAGTACCTGCAAAATTTCATCTTCGAACAGAAGCGCATCATCGACCAGCAGCAAATGACGGAAAAAATTCGACAGCAGCAGCGGATTGACCGCCCCTGCCTCTCCTTTTCTCTTCCCTCTCCCGCAGACAGCAGCAGCAGCGTCGCTCTGCTGCTGCTCCTCTTCCGCGGTCATTGCTGCTGCTGGCGAAAATTCCTCGTCGTCCATCTGAACGCACGCCAGAAGACGCAGCGGAGATGCAGCAGCAGACGCAGCGGAGATGCAGCAGCAGACGCAGCGGAGATGCAGCAGCAGACGCAGCGGAGATGCAGCAGCAGACGCAGCGGAGATGCAGCAGCAGACGCAGCGGAGATGCAGCAGGAGAAGCAGCAGGAGAACCAGCAGCAGATGCAACAGCCGGAGAAGCGCCACCAGCAGCAAGAGAAACAGAAGCGGCACGAGAAACAGCAGCAGCAGGAGAGACACATGACCAGCGACGGTCGTAACCGCGCAGCCCCACACTCATGCAGCGGCATATATATATATATATACGCGTATGTATGTATGCATGTATGTATATATATATATATACATATATTATGTAGATAGGTGGGGAGTAGGAGAGCGAGAGACCCACCAGAAGCTGCAGCAGCCAGGTTCAACACAGCCTCGCCAACAGACATGCGGCAGCGGCAAGAGAAGCTCGATCATGACTCCCGAACGCCCAGCAGCAACAGCAAGTACGCAGCGCAGCAGCAGCAGCTGCAGCGCAGTCGAAAGTACTCACACATAAAATAGCCACTGCGATCACAACAAGCCGCAGCAGCAGCAACAATCACACCACGCAGCAGCAGCAGCAGTCACACCAAGCAGCAGGAGCAGCAGCCACACAGCCAGAAGCAGCAGCCAGATGTAGCAGCAGCAGCAGCCGCCAGATGGAGCAGCAGTAGCAGCCGCCAGATGTAGCAGCAGTAGCCAGATGTAGCAGCAATAGCTACAACAGAAGCTGCTACTAATTTATACATATGCGTCACAGCAGCAGCAGGGAAGAATGTGTATCCTACCGATGACGTGGGGAAGGCGAAGCGATGTAGCAGCTCGCTGCCTACGTGGTGGGAGTTTGGCAGAGCGAGGATCCTCTGCGAGTGTTCTGTTGCTGCTGCTGCTTCTGCTGCTGCCGCTTCCGCTGCTTCCGCTGCTGCTGCTGCTCGCATTGCAGCGCTCGGCAACACGGGGTGCTGCTGCTGTTGCTGTTTCTTCGCTTGCTGCTGCTCCTTGACAGCAGCCTGCAGCAGCTGTCTATCAAACGCAGCTGCTGCGGCGCGTCCCTCTCTGAAGCCGGAGGAGGACGAGTTAGCACCTGCAGCAGCCTGGCGTCTGCTACGGCTGCTGCTCTGCTGCTGCTGCTCCGAGATCCTGCTGCTGCTGTTGAACGCATGCACGCCGTGAACAGCAGCTAGCTCTTCATCTTCACTTTCTAGAGGAGGAGCAACGGCAGAAGCCTCATGGAGAAGAATCGCCGCGCTTGCTGCGCCGATCGATCTTTCAGCTGTTCCTCCTGCTGCTGCTGGTGCCGCTGCAAGTGGAGGGGGGTCTGCTTCACCCCACGGCGGGGAGGGTGGTGTCTCTCCGTCCCACGCGAGGCGCGTCTCGTCTCTCTCGTAGACCATCACGTCGCGCTGCCGCTGCTGACTCTCAAACTGCTGCTGCTGCAACAGGCCAAGTTGCTGCTGCTGCTGCTCTCGCCGCTGGGGAGACAGCACGTACAGAAGCTCGCTATTGTTGCGTCTACCGCTGCTGCTGCCCCCTCCTCGACTAAGACGACTCCTGTGCGCAGCAGGCAGCGGCAGCAGCGACGCCCCACGGCCCGCGGTCGGGTAGCTTGCCAGGGGAGCAGCAGCAACGTGTGGCAGCGCCAGGGGACTCCTGCACCGCATAGACCCGGCGCTTCCGCCTGCGCTTTGCAGCTGCTGCTGCTTCTTCTCTACGACGCTCCTTCGCTGCTGCAGCAGCAGCTCTTTCGAACTAGGAGTAGCAGCCGCAACAGGCGATCGCTCCACCAGCACTTTATACGCTTCCAGTTCCCGAACCGTTTCTGCATGCGCCTCTTGCAGCCGCACCAGCTGCTCCTCCAGCGCTGCAATTGCTTCTTCTGCCTCTACGCGGAAAAAGAAACAGCAGCAGCGGAAGAAGGGGCGAATCAGGGGAATGACGCAAGCCGACAGCTGCAGCAAAAAAATCGTGTCCCAGCAGGGGCCACAGCAGCAGACAGCAACAGCAGCACGAGCTGTTGCAGCAGCAGCAGGACAAGCAGCACGCCTTGATAAGTTCAGCGCTCGTTGCTTAGCGACGAACGCCAGCACCGCAGCGCCGCACTCGGCAGCAGAAGCTCGCGCATCAGTGGAGAAGCGGGAGCACCGACGGCGCACGCAGCAGCAACACCAGACCTCCCCCCACGCGGAGCAGCAACAGCAGCAGCGCGGCTGCAACAGGAACAGCAGCAGCATCAGCGCTATCACCGGCGAGAAGAAGCAGCAGAAGCAGATCTGCTAGGCAACGCAGAGCAGCACCCCAGCAACAGCAGCACACCTCCGCGACCACCGCGAATAACGCCGCGCATGCAGCAGCAATAGCGCAAATACAGATGGATGCGGCAGCAGAGCCACAGACGCAGCGGCAGCGCCAGCAGCAGCCCCAGCAGCAGCAGACCTGCACAGACAACTTCAGCCATCTGCTAGGCGGCAGCAACCCTTCGGTATCTAGGAGAAGATATACACACATGCAGGCCACTCAGCGAGCGTCGCAGCTCCAGGAGCACAGCCTCCGTAAAAGGTGAAGAGGAAGATGACCAGGAGGAGGAGGACAAGCAGCAGCAGCAGCGGCGGACAGCAGCAGCGGCGGACAGCAGCAGTGGACACCAGCAGCAGCTGTGGACAGCAGTAGCGGACAGCAGTAGTAGCAGCGGACAGCAGTAGTAGCAGCGGACAGCAGCAGTAGCAGCGGACCGCAGCAGCAGCAGCGGTCGTTACCGTCAAGTCTGCCGGAAAGTGCAGAAGCCCTGGCGCTTTCCTTGAGCCACATATCCTTGGCGTGCTCAAGAGAACTGCATTTGCTTTGCAGATTCCTCCGCAGTCTTTCGCTTTCTTCTTTTTTGCTGCGGGCTTCTTCTTCGGCCGCGACGAGCTTCCCGCTGAGCTGCTGCATCTGCTGCATCTGCTGCTCTTCGCGTCGCGCGTACGCATGCAGCCTGTTCTCCAGCTCCTGCTTTTTCAGCAAGTGCTGCTCCTGCTGCTCCTGCTGCGCTCGGCTGCTGCGCTGCTGCAGCCCTCGCAGCTCCTCCTGAAGCTGCTGCACTTCCTCGTGAAGCTGCTGCACTTCTCTTTCCCACTCCGCCTCAGACTTCTGCGGCTGCTTCTTCTTCTTCGACAGCGCGCCGTTCTCCACAGCTGCACCTGCTGCTGCTCCTGCTGCCCTTTCTCTGCCAGCGAACGCCGACTCTCTGCCTCCGGCTCCTGCTGCAGGTTGTCCTCCGTTCTCTCCTGCTGCTGCGAGCCGCTGCTGCTGCATCTCCTGAGCCTCCTCCTGCTGCGAAGCACCCGGTGACGAAATCAAAGAAGCGCGCCCGGCTAACCACCTCTTGCTGTTACTGCTGCCCCGAGCAACCGATGCCCACGTGTCTGCTCCGCCTCGTCCTCCAGTTTCTGTTCGCTGCTGACCCCACAGAACAAACGCAGATACTTCTTCCCCCTCTTCCTCCTTCCCGTCTACAGCAGCCAGAGCAGCAAAGCCAGGGATTGCTGTTGCTGCTGGTCCTCCGCCTCCTCCTGCTGATCTTCCCATTGTTCCGCCGTCTCCTCTTTGCTCGCCTCTTCGGCCCGCCGCGCCTCTTCTCCATGTACCTGCTGTCTCTGCTTCATCTTCTTCCTCTCCTCCTGCTGCTTCTCCAGCAGCAGCGCTCGAGACCTGCCGCGCAGTAGCAGCGGACGCAGCTTCATCAACAGCGAATCTGCTGCTGCTCTGCAGCTGCTTCTGCAAAGTCCCTGAGGCCGCTCCCTGTCTTCCTGTTGCTGCTGCATGTCCTGCGTCTGCTGCTGTTCCTGTCCTGGCGTTTCGTGCTGTTGTCCTCGCAGCCAGTTGCTGCCGGCGACGCGAGGCGGACGAGCTTCCCGAAGACAGGCGAGTGCAGACAGCTGCTGCGTCTGTTTCTCCTGCATCTGCTGCTGCTGCTGCTGCTTCAGGCGGAGAGACTATGGACTGGTCCGAGCAGGCAGTGTTAAAATAGTCAAAGTCTTCAAAAGTTGAAAAGTCAGGAAAGTATGAATTTCTCGAGAGAGCGTCTTGCATGCGAACAAAAGCGTCTGTCTCCTCTTCTCTATTGCTGCTCGTTTTGCTATTCCTGCTGCTGCTCTTGCTCTGCTCTTGTTGCTGCTTCTGCTGCTGCTGCTCTGAAGACTGCGGCCATGCCTTTCGCCTGTTGCTTCTGTCTCCTGCAGAGCTGCGCTGCTGCTGCTGTCGTCCCAGGGGTGAATCAGCGACAACGGCAGCACGACTCCCCACACGAGAGGCAGCAGCAGGAGCAGGAGCAGCAGCAGCAGCGCCAGTTGCTGCTGCACTGCAAGGCGTGGGGGGATTTGTAGGCAGCACCGGGTACGTCGCCGCAGAAATCCAGTCTTGGGCACCTCCCGGTTCTTCTGCTGCTGCTGCTGTGGGAGTCGGCAGAGGTTGCTCCTCCTTCTCCTTCTTCTTTTTCTTCCCTGGCATCTGTTCTGCTGGAGGGCTACCAGCAGCAGCGGCAGCAGGAAAATCATGCCGGATCCAGGAGTCATCCGCTACTACCGTAGTCACACGCTGCAGCTGATGGCCGTGTTGTTGCCGCTGTGTGCCGCTGCTCTTCCTTTGCTGCTGCTGCTGCTGTTCCTGCTGCGGACCGGCTTCGACGCCCCTGGCACGCACCGCTGCAGCCCCCACAGCAGCGGTGGCAGCAGGAGCAGCAGAAACAGCCGTCGGAGGAGCAGGACGCTTCACTTTGACTGCGGAGACTGTCGAAGATGGTTCTTCTCTGTCTGCAGGCAAGGCGCCTGCTCCTAACTTCTGCTGCCGCATCTCTGCGTCTTCGCCGACAGCAGCGACCACTGCTGCTGCAGGAGGAGAAGGAGAAGACGACGCGGAGCTTTCTTCTTTCTGAGCAGCCGCAGAAAGCTGCTTCCTTCCCCCTGCATCCTTGCTGGCCCTCTGTTCCCTTTGCGGCTGCTTCTTCTGCCCCTGGTGCTTCCTGGTGACCGCTTCTGCTGCTGCAGTCGGGCTTCTGCTGCTGCTGCGGCTGCTGCTGCTGCCTCTTTGCAAATAGTACGCCCCAGCCTCTTCTTCTTCTTCCTGTTCTTCTTCTTCTTCACTCCAGGGCAGTAACAGCAGACCCGCAGCAGCAGCTGGACGTCTATCACTTCTTTTCCTTCCACCTTGTCGCTCCTGTTGCTCTTTCTGCTGTCCGCGCGTGTCTCGTCGCTGTCCTCCCGCTGCAGCAGGTCTCCACGCGTCTTCCGTGTCCACATCTTCCTCGTTTTTTCTCTTCGCCTCTTCAAACGCTCCTCTCGCTTCTGCTGCTGCCGCGCGTTCTTCTCTTCTCCCTTTGTCGCCTGCTCCTGCTGCTGTTCGTGCTGCTCTTCCGCCTACGCCGGCTGCTGCCCTTCCCGCCTCCGCTGCTTCGCCTGCTGCTGACGCTCCTGCTGCCGCTGCTGCTCGCCCATCGCCTGCTGTGGTTCCCGCTCCTTCTGCTGCTGCTGACGCTGCTGTCTCCGGCCAGGGCAGCGGAGCAAACTCTGCGGCGTGGAAGTCCGGGCTCCCTCCGTCAATTTCTAGTCCTTCAAACGTAAATGCTGATGCAACGGCACAGCAGGAACAGCAGCAGCACCAGAACTATGATCGTGAAAGTGGACATCAAAAACCAGCAGCATTCCTTCTTACGTGGACAAAACGCAGGTACAGCATCCACGCGGCCTTCCCCATTTCTCTTCTCTCTCGTGTCGCTCAGAAAAAACCTCCCCCTCTCATGCGTCTGCTTCATATTGGCAGCAGCAGGACCAGCAGCAGCAGGACCAGCAGCGGCAGGACCAGCAGCGGCAGCAGCAGCGTAGACAAGGAAACCCCGTTCTCTACAGACGAACAGGCACGCTGCTCACTGCTGACGAATTTAGGCAGAAACAGAAGGGAAAATATGACGCAGAGACACACATCTACACAAAACCACACGTATATATATATACATATGCGCACATACCGAAGAAGGCACCCACGCCGAGACAAGCACACATACATAATATATATATGAGAGAGAAAGACGTATACTGGCGTGTGCACGCAGATGAACGTAGTGATATATATATATATATATTCACTTATATGCGGAAGAAGGAGAATATGTGTATATATATATATGTACACACAAAAGACGGCGTCCGCACAGGCATGGAGATGAATGTAGTGACATATGTATATATTTATATATATGTACACACAAAAGACGGCGTCCGCACGGGCATGGGGATGAATGTAGGGACATATATATATATTTATATATATATGCATATAATCATTTATTTGCTGAAGAAGAAGAATACTAACATTAGAAGTGACAGCAGCACGCCAGCAGTAGCAGTAACAGCACCGCGGCCCTGACAGCAGCAGCAGCGGCAGTCGAGCACGGGCAGCGCAGAAATAGTCATGTTCCGATTTCTGTAAGCAGCAGCAAAAGTAGTAAGAGGCGCAGCAGCGATGGCTGCAAAGAAGCACCAGCAGAGGCAGGTCGACCCATCACAGCAGCAGCACTGCAGCGGCAACAGGAAGGGGAGGAGAGGCAGGGGCGACAGGCCTTTCGCACCTGCAGCAACGAGAGAAGCAGCGGAAGCAGCAGCACAGCAGCAGCACAAGAGGAGGAAGAGGCAGCAGCAACAGCAGCAACAGCAGCAGGAGCGCCCAAATAATAGGAGCAGCTAGATTAACAGGGACACCCCCGAAGCAGGAAGAGCAACAGCAGCAGCGGGTCGCCGTACGCGCGGTTCTCCAGCCGAAGATATCGCTGCTGCCGCTTGCGCTGGTGAGTGTGCGCCCGGGTGGTTCAGCTGCTTGTGCAGCAGCAGCAGCGGATGCGCCAAGTACAGCAGGATCTTGCTGCTGCTGCGTCTGCTTTTGCCCATCCTGCTGCCCCTTTCTTCTCTTCTCCTCCTGCTGAGACGACTTCTGCGGCGGACGGTTCTGCTGCGGCTCCAGCTGCTGTCTCTCCTGCTGCTGCTGCTTCTGCAGCAGCCGGCTCCCTGCGGCTGCTGCTGCGCTGCTGCTTCCGCTGCCCAGCAGCTGCTGCTGTTCGTACCGGGACTTCCCTTCCCCCGCGTCGTGACTCGGGAAAAAGATGGGCAGCTCTTCCACCGGTCGCTGCTGCTGCTGCTGCACCACGTCCCAGTCCAGCACTGCCTCTGCAAAAGCCGCCGCTTCTTCTGCTGCTGCTGCTTGATCTCTCGCCCCCCCGCCCTTCCTGGGGTCTCGTCTTCCGAGCTCTCTTGCAGCTGCTTTTTCTTCGTCTTTACTGGCGACGGGGACCGGGTGCTGCGTCTGCTGCTGCGCTGCAGTGCTGCTTCCTTCTGTCTTCTCCTTCGCTTTGTTGCTGCTGCTCTTCTCCTTCCGCCTGCTCTCCTTCTTTCTGCTGCTCAGCCCTCTGCCGCCGCTGCGGCTGTCTTCACGCGCTTCCCCTTCTCTTTCCTTCCCTCGGTCTTCCTCGTCTCCACGTTCTTTCATCTCCTGCTGCTGCTGCTGCTGCTCTGTCTCTGCTGCTCCCCAGCCCCATACACACACGCATACATATATCTAACGCATGTACACGTAAAATTCATCATAAACATATGTCTGTTTGTATGTATCTGCACTGCCCACATGTGTAATATATAGATAGATATATAGATAGATAGATAGACGGATACGAATATTATATATATAAATATATTTACACACATACACAAATATATCCAGCAACGCACATATACAAATATACATATATATATATAGAGAGAGAGAGAGACAGACAGACAGACACACACACACATATATATATATGTCGGCAGATACACATATATATATATATATATTCATAGACAGATAGACGGGTCCGCAGATACATATACATATATATATATATATATACATGTATATATGTGTATACGTGTGGATACGCAGAGACAAATATACGTATGCAGCTCCGGCAGAGAAATACACATTGATATCTTGACAGACATAGCGACACACACATACACACACAGCTACTTTCAATATATCGGCACCCAGTATACATACATACATATATACGTACATACATCGATATACATCGATATATATGTATACCTACATATACATACATATACGTACATACACATACGTATACACACCTACACACCCATATACGTACACACGTCAGTATACATGCATACAAACATACATACATACGTATAGATACATAAGTGTACAAACAGATACATACACGTACACACATACATGTGTATACCTACATATATACAGACGTACATGTACATACATACATATATAAAACGCATGCGTATATACATACATATACATACACACACGTATACACATACATATATACACACATACATATATCCATACGTATAGATACATACAGACACGGCCAGGCACATCACACGAATCTACTTGTACAATATATCAAAAGGGGGTGTATGCATACACATACACATATATATATACATACATGCATATACATACATATATATATATATGGTTAGTAGGGAGAGGCAGTTAAACGTAATGTTTGTAAAGTTCCAAAGTTTGTGGGTGACTCCTGAGAAGAGAAGAAGAGAAAAGAAAGACGAGAGAATAGGGCGACTCACGCTTCTTCTTTTTGGCAGAAGTCGCTGTAGCAGGTCGCGATGATGAGACAGCGGTGCTGGAAGCAGCAACAGCAGCAGCTGTAGCTGCCTGCTGTTGCTTCTCTCTCTCCTCCTCTTCCCTCTGACGCTGCAGCTGCTGCTGCTTTCTCAGCTGCTCCTGCTGCTGCTCCTGCAGCTCACGCTCTGCACGACGCCGGCGCTGCTGCATCTCTTCTTCTTCCTGTTGCTTTTTTCTTCTGCGCTGCTGCGCCTCTTCTTCTTCTTTCTCCTTTTGCCTTTTTCTTCTGACTGCCTCTTCGTGTTCCTGCTGCAGCTGCTGCGTCTGCGTCCGGCTCTGGCTCTCGTGGAAAGCGTCCAGGCTGCCGCTCAGCTGATCCAGCACCTATACCGGCAGCGACGCAGCAGCCGCAGAAGCAGCAGCGAGGCAGCAGTGCAGCAGAAGCAGCGGCGCAGGAGAAGCAGAAGCAATGCAGCGAATACCAGCATCAGCACAGCAGCGGAGGCAGCAGCAGCAGCAGCTGGGAAGCACGAGTGGAGCACAGGCAGCAGCGACGCAGGAGAAGCAGCAGCAGCGCAGGACATGCGGCAACAGCGGCGCAGACAAAGCAGCACCAGAGGACGTTGCAGCAGCCCACCACCCGCAGCAGCCATCAGCACCAGCAGTCGTACACCGGTGAAGTCAGCAGCAGCGGTTAGCAGCAGCAGCGGTTAGCAGCAGCAGCGGTTAGCAGCAGCAGCGGTTAGCAGCAGCAGCAATTAGCAGCAGCAGGGGTGAGCAGCGGCAGCGGCTAGGAGGAGCCTCTTCGAACGTGTCAACAACTACGTCTGTACTTCATTTAGGTAGCCAGACGTACACACAGAGAGGTACAGAGCGACAGACAAATGCGTGAGCAGCAGCAGCAGCAGCAACAGGAGTGCTGCAGCAGCGACAGGAGGGCCGCCGCAGCACGAAAGAGGCCGCAGCAGGAGAGGCCGCAGCAGGAGAGGCCGCAGCATGAGGGCCGCAGCAGCAGGAGAGCCGCAGCAGCAGGAGAGGAGCACCGGCGGGGAGAAGGCAGGAGGGAGGCGCCTTCGGCAGGTGTCTGTGTGTCTCGTGAACTGGCGGAGATCTGCTGTCTCCTGGTGCGTGCCACAGAGACAGACATTTGCCTAATTTTCTCTCTTTTGGCTTCCCCATAAAAACAAAAGGATGGCCGCAGAGAAACTCCACGCGCAGGAAACGTGGAGACACGTCAATTTACACATGTGCATGCGCCCACGCGCAAGTACTGGGTATAGGGGTCTACACACGCAGGTATGTATGTCGCACATGCAGAGAGCTATACATCCCCGGACACATTCACCAATATATACGCGCATGTGTTTCTTGGGCGTGGCAGGCTCTTGGTATGAAGAGGACTTCTTTGAAAAACGGAAGACGTAGAAGTAGTCATCCACGTCCTCTTCGGATTCCCCTGCTGCAGGGGCACGTGGAGAAGACGACGGAGGAGAAGCAGCAAAGGGCACTCAAACTACAAAAACAAAAACGACGCGCCGTCTCCTCCCCCTCCAGCAACACTGCCTTAGCACAAGCTGTCGCGTCTACTCCACAGTAAATTATCATACATACACGTATGTATATGTATATATTTGATACTGTACACACAGACATATATATATATGGACATATTTATATGAATAGATAGACACCTATTTATAGATACATCACACTGCATACAAATACACGTACAGATATACATACGTATATGTGCATGTATATGGGGTCCTTATATATATATATGCGGATCGATAGATATACAGATATCAGACTGCACATACAGGCATAAAATATGTGTATGCATATAACAAGTCTTTATATACATATGTATACGTCGCACTGTATACACAGACATATAGGTCTTTGTACATACAGGTATATATATAATATATACCAGGTCGTATAAACAGATATACATACATATATGCATATATCTGGTGTGTATATATGTCTATATATGTATAGGGAGATAAATAACTCACATTGTATACACACAAACATGCACATACATACGTGTCAGGACTTTGTATGTCTTTATACATAAGATGTCTATAGATGACTCCATGCACAGACATATATATATGATATCAAGTCTTTATATATAGAGAGAGATATGTATAGATAAGACATCACATTGGGTAGACACATATATAAATGGCTCCTATATATATATCAGATTGTATACAGAGATGCATATATATGTATATATGGGCAAAGACTCTTGTGCAGAGAAATTTGATTGCCCTGCATGCGAAGGAGAGGGCGGCGGCAGCAACACACAGAGATGTGCTGCGCTTGGGAGACGCGTGTCTCCGTCTCCGCCCCCGTCCTCGCAACGCTCTCCTACGGCGATGGGTATTCATCAACATAGAAGAAACCGCCTCGCGACTGGTAAATATCTATACGTATATACATATATATATATAAGATATGTATATATATACGTATATATAGATATATAGTGATAGATATAGGTACGGACAGGTATACATAGATATAGATATGAACACGGCAGATACAGGTAGTGAGACACGCTTATAGGTAAATTGATACAGATATATAAATACAGATAGAGATAAACAGCTTTAGATATAAATGGACGAAGATAGATTTTTGTTGGTGATCCGTTTATATGTACAAGTCGACTACGACAAAGAAGAGACGGATCGTTGGATGTGTCTGCGCAGAAAAAATTTGGGCATTGAAGCCCCCTCTTCTATGCTGCTGTAACTCGTATACAAAAAACACGGGTCTACGCACCCTTGAGTAGCGACGCATACATATATAGAGAGAGGTATAGATATAAATAGATAGATACAGACAGCGACAGTAGATAGAGGTAGAGAAATAGAGAATTAGGCAGATAAATACAGATAGTGATAGATAAATATAGAGAGACATAAACTGGTATATATCTGTACATATATATATATAGAGAGAGAGACATAGAGATTTACATACATATATATGTATATATATGAGATAGAAAAATAGATGTAAATGGATAGATACAGACAGATACAAATATACATATATATATATATAGAATATAGAGACATAGACAGATATATATATATGCAGATACATACATATATATAGATAAGTAGATAGATATAGATCACTACACATATACATAGATATGTAGATACAGATTGATATACATAGGTATAAATAGATAGATATAGACAGAGATAGATATACCTCGATATACACAGATATAGAGATATATATAGAGGTATAGATAGACAAGTATGTAATGAATATAGATAGATGCATACACAGGTACACATTTATATTAAACAGATAAATACATATATATTTATGTCCCACCCAAGCGTACATCCATAGGTATACACACCTAAATATGTGCGTGCTTCTGCAGTTACAGTAAACACGGCCACCAACGTGACTCTACAGCGGTGTGAGAGCAAGAAATGCGTACACATATACACATATATATACGTACATCGACACATATATATATGTGATGCTTCTCTTTAACTACAACAGACGCTTGTCAATACGTGGTTGTAGACAGAGAAACATTTGCAGGAAGATAGACATATATATATATATATGTGTGTATGTGTGGATTAATAGCAGATAGAGAGACTGCCATGTGAAGAAAAGGAAGTGACCCGCAAATTCTCTTTTACGAAGCGACTTCAACCATCAACTCCGCTGCAGATACTTCTCTACCTCTCTACAGAATCATACACAGACGTGACAGCAGCATGGCATATATACATATATATATGTGTATACACTTAGACCCCAGTACATACATATGCGTACGTCTATCTCTTATCTACGTCTTTCCCTCCCTACACATGCCAATACACACGACTATATTCGAGTTTCACAGCAGCAAGCATATATATATATTTATACTTTTATGTATAGGTTCAAATTATATATATATATATATATGTATCTATTATCTGCAGCTACATCTCTCCCTCTCTACAGAGTCATACACAGACGTATATATAGCAATTATACAGCAGCATGCACATATATATATATATACATATACGTGTACATATCTAATATATATATATATATATACTTAGATCTCAGTACATATATACGTGTGTGTGTATCTGTTATCTGCACCTCTTTCTCTCCCTGTCTACAGAATCACATACAAGCGCATGCATTACAAGTATACCACCACAAGATGCACATACATGTATACGTATAAATACATAGATTCAAGTACACGTAGGTATACACATATATATATATGTATGTGTATCTGTTATCTTCAACTCTTTCTCTCTCTGTCTATAGATTCCCCTACAGACGTCCCTACTGCACCTATTAAGAGCAGCAGGCACACGTACATATACACATACATATACATATATATATATATGTATACACGCGTCCATCTCTATGTATTTGTCTACCAGTAGCAAATATCGTGACGCGTCTCTGTGGAGAGGATAAGCAGCAAACATGCGGCGACGGGCGTAGACCGTTTTGTAGGGAGGAAGAAGAGAAGAAACGACTGGGCTGGACAACAGCAATTCAGGCGTCATCTTTCCTTGCGAAGAAGAACTGCGGAACTCTGTACATGCATACTTCCATTTATGCACCCGTATCCACATAGAGAAGCACATGTGTAGACACGTAGATACACCTGCCACAATACACGTATATGTATAGAAATGGTTTACAGACACGTGAACCGTTTTGTAGGGAGAAAAAGCAGGAGATGTCTGAGCTGATCAACAGCAATCCATGCGTCATCCTTCCTTGCGAAGCAGAACAGCAGAACTCTCTCATGTGTGATTCATGTGCGCCTTCTTTTCGTCGGCGCCGCCGATGGGAGGCCGAGGGGGACGCCCACCCACAAACATGTGCGCGTCTATGCGGTGGGGTGCGCGTGTCTTCCACCAGCAGCAGTTTAAAGTCAGTTAAACACAAGGCTGTACAAGAGCCCGGGACACACCCTACAAGGAGAGAGACACGAAAATACATACACACCAGCTCAGGGAAGATTCTTCGCTCCAGAAGCCCAGGCAGAGGACAGAGAAGACCGAGGCAGCAGCAGCAGCAGCACCCCACCGGAGCCGCGCGCAGCAGGAAAGGCAGCTCCGCGGAGGAGGGAGAATAAGAAGAAGCGGAAAAGGAAGAAGGTGAAGATGAAGGGAGAAGGAAAAGAAGAAGAGAAAGTCCAGTCTTACCTTAGAGATGGTCGAGAAGTCTTCCATACGGGCCTCGTCGACGGCTTTGGCTGCTTCCTCGCGAAGAGCTGCTTGCTTCCTGCTGCAGACGGAGGCGCAACCGGCAAGTAGGGACTGCATCTCTTCGCCGCTGCTGCGCTGCTGCTGCTGCTCGTCTTCTTGCCGCAGCATCTCGAGCAGAAGTTCTGCTGCCGATAAACCCGCTGCGCAAGAGAAGCGTCCACAACGAAACACAAGTCAACGGCGGGCGGGCCGGCGGGCGGGCCTCCGCGCGTGTGTGTCTTTTCTCTCAGCAGCAGCGACAGCACCTGCTCCAGCTGCTGCCCTTCTTGCCTGCAGCGCTGCCCACACGCGTGTTCCGCAAGGCGGGACACAGACATGTAAGTTTCATCCAGCGACCCATGAGAGCTGGTAAGAGGGAGGCGCCTCGGTAGTAGAAAAAGATAAAGAGCAGCAGTACGCACGGGAGGACAGGGCGGCTGCAGACCCATACACGTACACACGGACACAGAGACAGATACACACGTACGGAGACGGAGACACACACACACACAGAGGGGGAGAGACACACAGACAGAGAGACGGAGACACAGAGTTGGGAGTGGATGCCCACGACTGCGCACACCCGCGGGAACTGCTGTACTCGTCGTACGTACTTCCCGCCTCCACACAAAGCCTGTCTCTTCCTCCTTCTGCCTCTGTCTCATGACACTCGTAGGAGTGCTGGCACAAACGCGTAGCGTTGTCGAGTTGGAAGATTCAAGCAAACAGATGCTGCGCAGCTCATACAGCAGCGGCAGCACTACCAGCAGCAGCTGCTGCTGCACCAGCAGCAACAGCAGCAGCAGCACCAGCAGCAACAGCAGCAGCAGCACCAGCAGCAGCACCAGAAGCAACGCCAGCAGCAGCAGAAGCAGCGCCAGCAGCAGCAGCAGCAGCGCCAGCAGCAGCAGCTGCTGCGCCAGCAGCAGCAGCCGAAGCAGCGCCAGCAGCAGCAGAAGCAGCACCAGCAATGGCAGCAGAAGCAATTCCAGCAGCAGCAGCAGAAGCAGCGCCAGCAGCAGCAGAAGCAACTCCAGCAGCAACAGAGGCAAAAAGCCAGCGACAAGCGCGCACGCCCCCTCCCCTCTCGCTTACGTCGGCGAAAGATATACGCGAAGGAGCACGTCTACGAACACAGTATGCGCAAAATGAAAAATGCCTAACGTACACATATTATACACATACACACACGAGGGCGCATGCACCGCGAGTACGTCCGGACGTGCATGCGCATGCACATATATCATAAATATATGGTGACGCACGTGTTGTGCGTTTCCTCTGCAAAACTCCTGCGCTTGGATGACCATCCATGTACACAACCCTCCTTACGGGAGAGAAATGAGAAAAACTTCTTGTCTTCACGTCCGCGTCCCTACACATATGTATGTTCATACGAGATATGACGCAAGTGTGGACGTACGGCCTACAAAGAAACAGCAGGTTCACCTAAAACGAACAAACTGACGTCCAAGCCACAAACACACACACAGAGACGCAGCGACACACCCTTTACCACATCGGCAACATCAAGTTGCAATGCCCTTTTGATAGACTTCCCTATCCAGCATGTACGCATACAACATACACACTATATATATACACATATGTAAAACATTACACACGTATGCAGTATATATATATATATATATATAAAACATATACATGTATAACGTATATATATGTAATAGATGCGTGTAACGTATATAAAATGTATGTACAACATTTTACCATATATAGTTATAATACATATGTATAACAGATATATATATATACAACAAACATATGTGTACCACATATCAATAAATACACGTATGAAATGTATATGGTGCTGTACCTCCGAGTTTTTCTTCGAGTGTTCGATCGGCATCGCTGCGTGAGTCGCTCTGCGCATCTGCTTCAAAACTTCCTTCTTCCTTCTGCTGTTGCGCAGCATTGTTGCCTGAGTTGCTGCTGCTGCTTCCTGCCCCTCCTCCTCTTCTGTCTCCGGCTGCTGCTGATGCTGCGACGACGCTGCGCGTCTGCTGCCGCAGCCGCTCGGACGGAGGAGGAGGAGCACTAGCACCAGCAGCAGCAGCAGGAAGCAGCGGCGCAGGGATGAGAGCCGCAGCAGCAGCTCGCGCAGAGTCATCGTGGCTGCTTTTTCTGCTGCTGCTGCTGTGCGGCCGAAGCAGCTGGGCGGAGTGTGAATGACTGACCGCGGCAGTTGGCACGGAAGCCGCAGCAGCAGCAGCAGCTTCTACCCACTTGAGCGGACGCAGCGGCTTTGCTGCTGTGTCCGACAGCAGCAGCTGTGACGGAGGAGGCGTCTGCGGCTGCCGCGCCTGCTGCTCCTGCTGTTGCCTCTTCTTTTCCTCTCGCTCCTCTTCTTGTTCCTCTTCTTCTTCGGCGGCGGCGCCTGCAGGCCCTGCTGCTGCTAGAAAAGACCGATCGCGCCGCAGCAGCTGCAACCCCGAGAGCTGCTGCTCTCCGGGGCTGCTTTCACCGCTGCCTGCTGCCGGCACGCGCTGCTGCTGCTGCTGCAAGGAAACCAGTCGTTCTTTCTCCTCTTCCTCTGCTGCTTCAGAGGACGCGCCACCGCTCTTCATCTGCCCCGCGCCCCGTCCTGCAGCTGCGAAACCAGCAGCAGCGCATGGCAGCTTCTGCGCACTGCTGCAGCGCTGCAGTTGCTGTGAGCTACTGCTGCTGTGATGCGTGCCGCTCATTTGTTCTTCAAGAAGAAAGAGAGCAAGTGCCGCGGGGGCGCGACTATTCCACTGCGAAAGACAACGCAGCAGCAGTCCCCAGTCGAGAGAAAAGCAAAACGAAACGCATGCATCTCCTCTTCCTTCACACTTCTCTGCTTCCAGGAAGGCGCCCCGCAGCTCTGCTGCTGCTGCACCGAAGTACTGCGCGACAACGGTGAATTCTCCTGCTTTTGCTGCTCTGCGACCCGCGACTCCTGCAGCTGCGAATTCTGCCTCTGGTACACGCTCCGTTGACTTCACCGACCGCAGGAACCCCCGGCGCCGAGGCGCAGCTCCAACAGAAGCATCCGCAGCCGCCGCAGCAAAAGAAACCGCGGCGTCGGCAGCAGCAGCTGCAGCAGCAGCACTTGCAGCAGAAAAAAGGCACTGCGCTGCTACACGTGCACAGAGGGCAAGAACAACGGGAGGCGTCTTCCGGTGAAACGCTCGCCCAATGATGCGGGAACGTGCGCCAGTCACGCGCTGTCGTAAGGCGGGCGAGAGCTGCAGCTGCTGTGGCCCCTGCTGCTGCTGCTGCTCTGCCTCCTGCCGCTGCTGCTGCTGCGGCCCGTGCTGCTGTTGCTGTCGTTGCTGCTGCTGCTGCTGCAAACCGCAGGCGGACGCGCTTGACAGTCGCCTGCTGCTTGCGCTGTCGCTGCTGCACGACGGGAATTGCTGCTGTCGCTGCGGGATGCCAGCGACCCCTACGGCAGAGGAAAGAGTGATAGCGGAGGCGCCGTCGGACAGCATGCCAGGAGAGAGCAGCGCTGCTGAGGCAGCCGCAGGTGCTGCTGGCGTCCTTGGTGACGGCACGACACAAAAAGAGCACGTCGAAGAAGCAGAGGAAGAAGTGGAGGAAGGCAGACAATAGAGCAGGGAGAGCAGCGCGAGGTCGAAGAGGAAGGGGACAAGTCTCGAGAACGCACTCGAAGGATGAAAAAGAGCAGCCGGAGCCGCCGTCGCCAGCAGCAGACGCAGCGCAGGAGAAGTCAGCAGCAGCCGTTCCAGCAGCAGCAAAGACAGCAGCTTCTCGGCAGGCGCTGCAGCCGACGTCAGCAAGCGCTGCTGCAACAAACTCCGGGGGACAATGCGCTGGGGGAAAACAGCTGCAAGCAGCAGGGCACGCGCTGTCCCCGTCGCAGCAGCAGCAGCGAGCGGTTGAGGGGGAAGCGGAGGAGCAGCAGCCGCACTACCAGCAGCAGCACTAGCAGCGCCAGCAGCCGCGCCAGCCGCATACTCCACCAGTCCACTCGTGAGTCGCAGCAGCTGAACAAGCACATGCGTGAGACGGAGAAGGCAAAGGGCAGGGCAACGACGTGGCACAAGGTGAAAAACAAGCACGACCGAGACCTGGGAAGGGACAAAGCAGCAGAAGCTGCAGAGGAGAGCAAAACAGACTTCCTTTCATCCACCGGGAGAGCGACAACATACGGGAGGATGGCACACATGCAGAAGAAGCGGCAGCGTAGACAGAGTGCAACTGGAGTGTACAGACACCGCAGACCGTCAAGGGAAATGAGAAGACGAACATAAATCAGCCGCTGGACATGAGAGTGCGACATCCGCGCGGAAGAGAGCAGCCAACTGGGACGGTCAGGCAGACCAACACACCAAAGAAATGCACGAACAGAGACACAGGCGAGGAGGAAGACAGACACAGAGACAGACGGGCGAAAGAAAAACGGCGACGCGTGTGTGCACGAGAAAAGATAAAAAACAGACGTGCGAGACAAAGCGAAGATACACTGACCCACACAGAGAAAGCGGGGAAATGGGGCATGGACCGGCCCGGTGCATGCGTGTAGCGGTGGAGAAAGTTCCCTGCCAAGAAAGGAAGGGCGCGAAGAGAGGCGCGCACATCGAAACAGCAAAAGAGAGGAGAAAAAGAAGAGAAGGCGGGGGTCGACACGCGTCCGTCCACGGGGCTCCTACCGAAGTGGACGCAGAGGGACGCGCTGTACGTATGCGGAGACGAGACACTGCAGCAGGCGAGACCTACGAGACTGGTCACCACCCGCCCGCGATATGTCTTCTCCTAGTGAACGTGGTACGCGTTCCCCACGATCTAATGCCTACAGAAAAGTGTGAAGGATCTACATACATATATGCATGTAGGGTAGACAGAGCTATACGCATTTAAGACAAGAACTAACCGAAAGGCAAAGAAATAGCCACTAAAAAGAAAGGCACGCCTGTACACATCCATGCTGCCACGCACGTAGATACCCAGCGCGTACAGAACTGTGAAGGATCTGCACATATATATATGTGCACGTAGGATAGAAAGAGTTGTCGGCGGATCAGAGAAGAACTCCTCCAGCTGCAGCTGACCGTCAAAATGAGTGAAGAGAAAAGCAGCAAACACGTGTACGTACGTACACAGCCCTTCAGAAGTGTGAAGGGTCTACACACACACGTATACACACGTAGGTGGGACAGAAAAAGAGCTGTTGGCCGACAACAGAAGAACCACCCCAGCGGCAGTTGAATATATAGTGATGCGAACTGGAAACAGCACGCGCACCCGTACATATCCTAACCCTCGAAAATCGTCTCCTCAAGATCGGCAGTTCCACCCCAGTAAGTTTCGTATGAGGAGAAACTCGTCGCTGGCGTCATAAACAGCCGACCCTTCACAGAGAATCGACACACGTATTATGAGAAAGAGAAAGACATCCAGAAGACGACTCATATCTATCGCAGTTTACTTTGATCGAGAACGGCACACCACCCCATCTACAACATATTATACGTCCTTGCCGAGAAGCATGCAGACACAGAGACCAGCAAATCCTCGCAGGCTCCGGACGACGAGCCGGAACGGACACATACACACATATGCCCACGCAGGCGAAAAGGAAGACTTGCGCACAAAAGGGGTCTCGCCTCTGGCGGCTGTTGCACGATCCGTTTCGGAGAGGCCCCACCCAGGGACGTTGAAGCGCCACAGAGATGTACACCCTGCCACGCGCACTGCCACTTTCGCCGCAGCAAGGGACACACCTATGAAGAGACACGGAGATGCATGTCTGTAGTCATTTTGCTGGACGCTGGGTATATATCGTCGTCCTGCGTGTGTATATGAAGAGACAGCACACAGAGGATCCAGATATACACACATACACGTGTGTGTGTGTGGGTACGTATATCTATTCACACACACACACACACACGACGTCTCAATACGCAAGCGAACCTGGCAGATATCGCACAGAGACGTGGACGTGCTTCTACGTATATAGTAGTAGACGCTTATGAACCAGGTGCAGACACTTGTGTGTGTACATGTGTGTCGTACGTGAGTCATCGCTCTACATATATGTACACATATTATGTGTGTCACACAGACATATATCGATAAACGTCTCTTTTACCGGCTGGAGGTATTCTCATGTGGACAGGCACTCCACGTGTGTACCCATATGGAAGACTAACCGAGTTTTTGCCGCAGGACTTGTCCACAGCCATTCAAATATGGCTGCCACATGTCATACAGACTCTGCAGATATATACATATATGTGTATGTATGTGTGTATACGTGTACGTATACTCGCGTGCAGGAGGACGGCAGGGAGCAACTTTACCTCGCCTACAGCTGCTTCGACGTCTGCCTTTGGCAGGGAGAGGTTCAGACCAGCAGCTGCCGCGGCCACCGCAGCAGCAGCTGTCGCTGCCTTTTCGAGCGCGGCGACGGGGAACGCACTAGCCGCGGCTGCTCCGCCTGCTGCAGCTGCAGCAGCACCGCTTGCTGTCGTCGCGGACGCTGCTCCTGCGGATGCCGCTGCAGGTGCAGACGAGGCTTCAGATGGGAAGAAAAAAGAGCCGGAAGAGTCGTCGGTCTTCCTAAGTGCGCTGCTGCTGCTGTTGCTGCTGCCACTGCTGCTCCCTCCTTTCACGAATCCCTTTAGTCTTCTTCGGTAGCTCCTGTATCCCTGGCGCTTTCCGCCGTACGAAACGGTGCTGTCGCTCCGCTGCGTCCACCGCAACCGGGACGCGCGTGAGTGGTCGTATGTTGCTGCTGACGCTGCTGCTACGGATGCTTGAGTGTGCAAGGGAGTGCCTGCTGCTGCTGCAGCTGTCCCTGGTGCTGCTGCTGTTCCTGCTGCTGTTGTAGCACCTGGAACTGCTGGGGCCGGAATGGGCTGCGACGCAGCTGCTGCAGCGTCGCCACCACGCGCTGCTTTCTCCGACTCAGCAGCACAGCTGCTGGACGCAGCTGCGCCGATGGAGCTGCCTCCTTCTCTTCGTCGGATGAGCCGCATGACTTCTACACAGAGGTGAAGGCAAACGGGCTGCTGTTGCCGTTGCTGCAGAAGCTGCAGCAGATGGGGAGAAGTGCAGCATCAGAATACCTACAGCAGCCGTCCGTGGGACGGAAGTCTCGAGAAACGAGCTATCTACAAGGCCTGCGGAACCGACCTCAAGAACCAGAGTTCTCTTGTTCCTGAGGCCAAAAGAGAACGTCGAGGAGGGTGTGTCACCTGCTGCTGCTGCAGCAGCTGCTGCTGCTGCTCTTGCCGCTGCTACCGCTCACAACGTGTGCTCCTGTCGGTGCATCTGCCGCTGTTGCTGTTCGGTGTTGCTGCTGGTCATCACCCTCCTTCTGCTGTCATTGGCAAGCAACACACAACTCCGTCCACAGACTTGCAGGTGGCAACAGAAGCAGGCGGAACTCGCAGAATTCAACCGACTCCGCAAGGGCTGCGCAGGCGTCAAGCGCTTTTGCGGGTGCTTCAAGCAAGTGACGCTGCTCTTGCGCCTTCAGTGCTGCTTCTTGCGATGCTGCTGCTGCGACTGGTCGTTCTCGTGCGTTTCCTGCTTAGAAAGTTCTTCTTGCACTCCCGTCCTCTGGTGCTGCCGTGAGCCTACGTGGTTGCTCCCCTCCGCGACGCTTCTCGTGCCGGTGCCGCTGCCCTTTCTCTGCTGTTGCTACTGGTCACCGGTGCTCTTGCTGACGTACGTCCTGTTGCTGTTCTTCTTGCCCCCTTGTGTCAGCGCCTTGCGATGTTCTTGTGGGGACTGCTATTGCTTCTGCGCTGCTGCTCCTGAGAGCAGGGTCGCTTCCGTCCTCCAGGCTGCGAGCCTGCTTTACGCTCCTGCAGCTGTCGACAGCAGTGAGGCTGTTTGTCACATTTACAAGCAGACCAGTACTGCTTCAACGGCTACTGCTGCCAGTGCTAAATTCGTTTTGCACCGCCGCCACGAGCGTGCACTCTAACGGGCGCGTCAGGGTGCGCGCTCGAAGCTGCTGTGTTGCTCCATACTATAATAGTTCCGCCATATATATATGGATTGTTACAACCTTCAATTCCGCAGCCCCCCTCTCCTCTGTTGGTCCGGCGAAGCTGTGAATATTGCGCGTGGTGATTGCGTTGGAGGTATTCTGATGGGAGCGGGAGCGGCAGCATCGACTGGCAGGACATGCTCAGTGAACGGGAGCGCAGCGTCCAGAGCGACGAGTACGGAGATACATTACAGAGGCGCACAGAAGTACAGAAGGGTTAGTAAATAGTAGAATCCGCTCGGAATGCAACAATATAGTGAAGCTGCCGGGCCCTTGTTCCCAAATCACACACATTCCTGCGGGCTCACCGCACATTGGCAGGCTTTGCCTGAAGTAAACGACAGTTTGCCGGACGGCGCGCCGCAGCTTGTGTAGTAGTTGCAGGCACAAAGACATAGGAATACAGCGCATTTCCTTTCCCTAAGAACGGTGAAGTGCGGGAAAAACTAAACCCAATTACGATGCGGATGTAGTCTGATAATGCGTAAATGGTGAATGCCTCTGTCGTTCAGCCCTTCCTCCACCGCGCGCACATAATAAACACGGGGTCGATATCCCTCGTGCAGGACTCGCCCTCACGGGCGGCTGCGCTGCCGGATGTAGGCTTGTACGGTTGTTTCGATTCCTGACATGAAAACGAAGTTTCTGCCGATGGAAACTTTGGTAAATTAGCAATTTCTTCCGCTCCGCCCCCTTGGTTGCTTTATTCGTACATACCAACTCTTCACTGGTTAGCCATGTTGCTCGAAATGGCGCTCCCACTACGGTGCCCGGCTAGGGCATGTTAGTACGGGGAGTCGAGACGACCAGCATATGCCACAGGGGGCATGGTTCTCCCGGTTCCACCAGCCGGAAGGAAAAAACTGGACGAAAAAACCCTGGAGGAATGAAAAAACCATCTACGTTGTGCCTCCTCCCGATGACGCGATATAATGACTGCGCCGTTTCGCAGGAGTAAATACAAAGCACGTAGCGGCGGGATTCGAGAAACGGCAGCTAGCGCGGAGACGGTTGCTGAGAGCGTACTCCTCAAGACAAGGATGTGCCCCGCACGTAGCCAGCTCGATCCTTCCAGTAAGTAACAGGACACACATGTGTATGTGGTAGCACCAGCGGCAATACGCATACGTAACCGTACCACAAGACAAGTCAAGTACCTCTAGCTAGCTTGGAGACTGGTGGAATGGACCTACGCAAGTAAACTGTGGAAATAGTCTAAGTTTGAGCCCCGTCCACGGAGAGTCCCGAAAGCATTAGTGGTACCGATGATAGTTACCGCAGGAGTATCGGGTAACACGAAGAATAACAGGGAGGACGGTAGTGGTCTAGTAGGAGTCGCCACAATGGGATTAGTGGCGTGCGTGGCGGTAGCTGGTGCTTGACGGACGAGTGTAAGGATCTAGAAACTAAATTCCACTGTATCAACGGTGATCCTCTGGGACATGTCAGCAGTTGGCCAGTTTTTTGTACCCCACGATGCAGGAAGAGGGAGATACCCCCTGGTAGCCCCTTCTTCCATCGCCGTCTTTGTTGCTTTCGCTTCGGCGGAACGCGAGGGCCTAGGCGGTCTAGCCACACACTCCCCCAAGGCAAGGGAGGCGACAGAGGAAGCAGGAGGTTTCTACTGCCAAAATCTACGGAAGGCGTGCAGCTCGAGAACTCAATCACGAAGTACCTTACACGCTGTAGAAAGCAAATGACGAGACACGTACAGGTACGTACACACATATCTACGGGTGGTTCATCTCCACGCAAACACTCGCTGTCATTGTTATACATCTAAGGCGCCGAAAAAGGAACGGGAAGACAAGGGTACATTGCAGAAAGGAACATTCTACCGGGACAAACGGACACAGTGATAGTGCTACACGGGCTCGCACTGAACGGCGGCAGCAGCTGTACTTTCGGTTCGAGTAATGAGTAGAACACGAGTGCACACGAAAACCAGTCCCCTTTCTAATTGGTGAGAATACATGTATTCCTGGCAAGTGTCTAGCAGTACGCTGCTGACACCAGTTCCTGCTTCCATACTTGCTGTAACGAGTGCGTATGTAGACGTCGGGATACACTTAAGCTTTTGCTATAGTGTTCGAGCGCCGCTACATTCTTCTATCTACGGAAGTATACACACCTAGTAAAAGTGGCGTAATACGCCATCAGCATCATGGCTGAGACTATAAGAATAGCTACGCTTCTGTATTCTGCTTGCGTGTAGTCGTTGTGTACCCGTTTCGTCTTCAAGACGTTGCACTGAAGTGTTGTCCTTCAACAAGAGCGTCCCCCCCCCCGTAGCACGGAACGCGTACGCAGTCCTTTGGAAGCCGCGTATAACTACATCGCAAGGCGGATGTCGCTATAGTTGAACTGAATTTTGGTTTATCAATCTCGTGTGTACAAGAGGACAACATTAACCGCAGGAAAGCTTTTTATTTGCACCGCCTTAGGTGCGTACAAACGTCTGGGCGGACTAACTTGATCGAGTCCATAGATGTTTTGCGTTCTGCCTGGCCTGACCTCGAGCAAGCTGCTACTCGTCTCACAAAGAAGTTCGTTGTTTGAGTTACTGAGGTGTTTGGCTTTTTACACGAACCAGCACCAGTTTTTGCGGACACGTGTAGGCAGGTAGCATATCGAACAGCAACTGGTGTCACGCGTACGCGTTGCGGTTTCGGAGACGCGTGTGAAGACCTGTAGAACACAAGCGGCTTTTTGTTGATGCTACCCCAGACTCGTTGTCAATAATGAATTCACGATATCAATGTGACGGCAACCGTCAGCAGTACGTAGCACTGTGATCCGCGTAGGAGGGCAGCTATAGGTGTGAGCATCCGCACGGCGAACGTGGCGACTGAACTCTTCTCCACCATCCTGCTTCCTTTCCCTATTGCAAAATGCCTGCCTGGCGGGGCACTTAAGTCGAGGATTCTCTCTGTAATGTAACCTGCCTCCGTACCAGCGTTCTACGGCGGCGGGCTTGATTCAGGCATTTCCCCCACCCGAGTGCACGTGAAGACACTTCAGTGAAAACAAGCACCCCGCGGAACCTCCCGTTAGTCCTTCATTGTACTTATTGATGCGTTCACGCGCATATGTGCGCTTGCTTCGTTGCGACGTACGTATGCTGCCGCCCTTCCCATAACGTGGAGATGCGCATTTGAACCAGCGTTGTGACCTGAAGTGTCCACTGCCTCTCAGACCCGTGCCTATCGTACATCATCTCACTTTTGAGATGCTGGCTTCAGTACGTATGTATCATGAGACGTGATAGGAGACACTGCTGTTGCCGCTACTACAGGAGAAAAATGCCGTCTAAAACCGAGCAGGTTCACCTGCTTATGATACGTAATTCTGACACCAACCGTCCGCGCCTGTACATACTTGCGTAACTAAAATCCGTATCTACGCGGAGAAAGAACATCAAGCTTACACTGTGCAAACGACGATGTCCTGTTCTCCCAACAAAAATAGGGAGGTCTCCACACGCCACCGACTGGCACACAAACTTCGGTATATATATATATATATACACGTGTTTGATTATGTAACACGGGGCGACATCCAGCAGATTACGCTCGTTCTGACATAAGTGGAGCACCAAGTGAAAATCCATGCCATACACAGGTGCATGTAAGCAGATATCGAGCTCCGCAGTTCTGTCATTACACTTCTGTCATCGTGTAGCGATCAGCATATTTTGGTGCTTCGGAGTGACAGGGCTGTGGGTAACTGGAGGACGACAGCATACGCATGGTCAGAATTACGACAAGCACTGGCGCTGCTGGTTTTCACATGCTGCATTCGCCTCCTCCCGTCTCGGTGACCGAGTATGCCTTGTATACAAGGTCTCTTTCTCTCTCCTAATTCTGTGCATCCTTCTTTCTGTGTCTTTTTTCGTGTGTGCGTATACATAAAACGTCTATATATACACGTATATGCGTATATTCCTCCTTACTGCATAAACACGTGGGTGCTGCGTAAACGTCGTTTCGTGATCCTTAGTCTCTTTAAGATATACACACGTAGGCATCTAAGTAGAGTTACACATCGACGTAAAACTAGTGTAAACATGGGAAATACTGTGTTACCATCCATCAAATGCGGAACACTGGTGTGATTCTTCAGAAAGATGCGGCTTTCGGATTGGAAAATCATTGTAGAGAATGTTCTCTACAGCTCACTCACCTGTATTTCCTCTTTTTGTCTATCTCTCTTGTCACAAGTTGATGTACGCCGTCTCTCTCTCTCCCTCCGCCTCTCGCTTCTTCTCTGTGTACTCGCACATAGCACACTTAAAGACGAAATAAGCTTCAATCTACTCTCCAGCATCCTCTGATCACTAGACCAAAACCCGCGTAGGTCGTAGTACCCCAGTGCGCTCGCAGTGTACCAGGACCTGCGGTTTTCTACGTGCAGATATTAGCTGTTCTCCCTTCGGTGTCGCCTTTTTTCCGGCGGAATTTCATATAGAAAATTTTGGGAATTGAAGTGATACTGCGCTCTAGGACTCACCTTCAGGTCAAATTCGTTGACAAACGAAAGGGTTCGAAAGGGTTCTTCCACGTGCATTAGTCACATCGGCCGTTGACCAGTTCGCTATCATTGAATTTGTAAAAGTCACCGTCCTTCTAGAACGCTGTTTCGCATTGAGTCTTGTACTTTCACGCAGGCGCACGCATTACGGCACGGCCACCGGAGTCCCTACTCAAAAAGTTTTAGCACAGTCACAGGCAGTACGTGGGAAAGCACTATTGCAAATCCTACTTCTAGAAGACACTCACGGATCCTCCTGTTTTTTCTGGAGTACTTCCACACACGCATGTATACGTACACTAGAGCACGCTGACAACTATTCCGCATGCGTCTTTGCGCTGTTATATCTGCACACGTACTCATATCTGCGGCGTTCTGTATGACGTACCATGTGCTTAGACGTACACACGTGTATTCATGTATGTAGGGTTTTTTTACCTATGTACATATACACAGAACATTTTGCACGTGTACTCATCCGCAGGAGAACGCTTCACCTGTAGGCATAGTGTCTAGGTGTATGACGAATAAAACGCCAGCTTCAAAAACAGTACGCAGGCCAGGGGGGGCTGCGTCGGGTATGAGGGCTGCCTGTGTAACGATCGACGTTCTCGTAGAACCCTCAGTGCTACAGTTGGTAATGGGAAGACTTACAAATGACCTCGTCGCGCTTGTCGCCCTTAAAATACGCGAATTTGCAGGATATCAGTTAGGAGCCTATATGGAGGTACCAGTGTGCTTTGTGCTTTCCAGACCCGACAGCTGGTGTATAATTAGCTAGCGCATGCCAGTAATGTGACTGAATGTTGATCATACATAGGGTGGTGGGCGTTCTATTATTTGCAGTACTGACAATATACACTGAGATACGCGTGCGTACAAAGCGTTGCGCACGGCGGTGAGTGTCTACATGTTTATATAGACGCATGGAACACGTCGCTGCTTCGAAAACTTCTTCAAATGCTGCGCACATAACGCGGAACTCAGGTCTGTCTACTAGGAGGTAGAGGAGACAGATAGATAATTAGAGACGTGCAAACGTGCAGATCTACTCCTTTCACTTAAAGTCACTGCTGTCCCTTCTGCAGTGCAAACTGATGATGTACATTGATCAACACGTACAGGCAGGCACATCGTCGCGTACCACGTGCACATACACACACACACACACACACGTACACACACACACTACTGCCCACACAACAGTACACCTTTGTGTTGTCCGCTGTGTGTTGACAGCTGTCTGTGTTGGGCTATGACTTCTACGCAGGTAAGACTATTTTGAAAATTTTGTCCTTGAGTCCTTACGAGCAACATCACACCACTACCGAAATAGTTCGTCGGTGGGTGTACACGTGCGTACGCACGCGTGTCATTGTATGTATATATATATATATATATATATATGTGCACTGTTGTCTTCACTCGTTCAGGCGTCCATCCGCAAATGCTTGCGCTCTCTCCCTCTTTACATATATATATATATATACACACACAATCATGGTTGTCGATACGCCTTTGTCAATCAGATATATGAGCACCCGTTCGCAGGCAACAGCGAACCGCACGGCCCACAGAGGGCCGCTGTCGTTGTGTGCGAGTCACAACACAGCCTGCAACGCGTCTAGTTTCGATAAGTGTGTCTCCATCGTAATACATTTAGAGCGCGAGAGAAAGTGATGCTCGAATTTCATGAAAAGCGTAGTTCTGCTGCCACTGTTGACAATAAGAGGATATACGTATAGTGAGCAACGGCAGACAAAGAGGCGGCAGAATTTTCCTGTTCAGAGCTGAGGGGCACCACTTATTTTTGCTGACTGTACGTACGGGCGTCGATGATACGCTGTGCCGGTGCATGTATCGGATCCTCCTAGTTGCCGCTGCCTCAGAGTTCAAATGCAGGTAGACACCTGCAAGTACGTATTGAGTTTTCGTACCAGAAACGGAGGTAAGTGTGTTCTTCATTTCAGTATGCTACGCTGCCCCGTACATAATAATTCACAGTGCTACTTACTTTTTTTTGGCACTTATGCACACGACCGCCAGGCCTACGTGTGTATTTTCTGTCAAATTCACTTATAAGTGTAGTGTACGTATGACAATCAAATATGCGTTAATAGTAAGCACCCGTCGATGTTGTAAACTTCGTTCGCTGAAATCGTACGTCGCCCGCCGGGGTTTTTCAGACGGTATTCCGGTTCTGGTTCCCGTTAGCGCGTATGAATTCTCCACCTGATACACGTGTGATATACATATAATCTCATGGAATACTCTGTAGATATGAGCATGTTGTATTTGTGTACTTCTACGGAACGACGCGCGCCTGTACGTACTTCTGTATTTACAAGTCGTGGTCTGTTCAGGTGCGTTCACTCTGCGGGTAAACACACGGGAAGATATAACGAAGTAATTACCTCGAAATACAGAGTCTCTCTGTATGTGGTTCGCTTCCTTACAAGTGTATATCTGTATGTGTTGATATATGGATATCTGTTCGTTACTGAAATTCCGTTTTTAAAACGTTGTCTTCCATGCTCGTGCAGTCGCTTGTCTGCTGAACTTACAGGCTGACCCGGCATTTACCAAACATTGTTGACTTTTCATCACCTAGTATACCACCTTACACGCCGAGGCGAATATATAGATAGAGAGACATTTTGCGTATCTGCACTACTTCGTCCGTTTATACTACAGACTTTGGTGTGCATTTGCAGGTAATATGAGTTAGGAAGTGTTTCAAACGTACGTTACTGCACACGTACGACTCACCTCATCTGATGCACTACTACGCATATGAACGCGAATCATGTTCGAACGGACACCTGCGTGCACACGTGCACGACACTGGTGCCTTCCCTTCTAAATCGCTTGCCTAACGGATGCCATCATGCAAAGAATGAATGATATTCAGCTCTTATTCGTGCATTTAGTAATACTAGCAGAAGTAAAGCGGATTTATTCTCAACGAAGATTTGTCCCTGTTAGCATAAAGGATCTTTCTGGAGAACATCGTTGCTTACGTATCGCAGCAAGCGTCGTTACACATTACTTATGATACAGAAGGCGTCAGGCCGGGGAATGTTTTCCCTACGTACGTACAAGCAGTCTACGTATACGGCGTCTGCCCTCAGGTCAACTCTTTTTCGCATGCCAGGCGATCTCCATATGGTAATAAGCCGGACATCAGCCAGTGGAAAAGACAGGGCCTGTTATCACCCGTGACAGTAGTGCGACGGAGACAAGCCAAGGCCACTCGCAGTGTTCTCTCCTTCATCACCCAGCGAAGCTCTTGCCTGCGCCTTCTACATCTGATCTGGTGCAATTCGGGCGAGTCGGCCCACTGTGTGTTTGAGCAGAGTAACAGGGCGAATCGGCCGTCGATCTTTATTAGTAACTACAGTTGGTGTGTCAACATCCCATCTGTACGCAAGCGTTGACTTGTTTTTTACGTTGACCTTGAATCCAGAAGCTGCAGCGCATATAGGTCAAAGATGTCCGTACCTTCCTACTGATACGCCATAGACAACAACAATACCAGTTTTACATATATGTGTGTCGCTGAGCACGCCGCCAATGAGCAGTCCTTATCTCTGCAGTTTCGCGTTCCTTGATTACTATGAAGCAGCAGCGTGTGCTCGGGGGCAAGACAAAAGCATGTGCGTTTCAGAAAAAGACACCGTTGTACTGCATTGCAATCATTGTCCGCATCGGGGTGTACAATCACAGGTAGAGTCCTCCGTTTTTCTGTGTAGGCCTCTGAAGTTGTACGTGCGTGGGTCGGTGCTGTTTAAGGACCCCTTCATATGAATGTACGGAGGTACCCTACAGAGCGGAAGTCTGCGGTATGTGTGCAAGTGTAATGGTGGGACAGTCGAGTACTCGTGTGCGCTATCTTCGGTATCGACAATGTCCAGCGGACGTCGGACGCCTTCACGCAGCGACAAAAGATTTAACTTCGATGTGGTTTGAGAAATACTGCAGTAATAAAGAAAGGACACGAGTCTCTGCGGGGATAGGATCCTCGCGTCAACAACCTGCAGATATCGTGAACGAGGAGCGGAGCACGTAGTTGCCTGTCACTTCGAGAACGACTCCTGTCGCTCTGCGTGCTGCTGCGTCTGCTGCTGAGTTCGCTACTGCTCCCAGTCCTAGGGGACATACTCTTCTAAAGGGCGGAAGGCAACCCACTAGGGATGATGTCTCCCATGGCCTGTCGCATCCGCAGACGCAGCGTCAAGCAAAAAAACAGCAATCGCACCACCAGTAACAGTAGCGACAGGGCTCAATTGAAGGTTTAGAAGAGATGAGTCGAGCGTCTTCGGGCGGAAGCAGGGGGGAAGGGGACAGGGGGAAAGCCGCAAAGTTCTACAGCAGCAAAGAGAGAGGTAGAGGACGCATACAGTTAAAAGGGCGTGGCAGTGCTGATCCCTTCACCGCAGCGTCGCCGCCAACGTGTGTTACCAGAACAGCAGCAGGGAGAAGCAGACCCGAAACAGCAGACCCAGTAGCGGCATCAGGTGCGGCAGCAGAAAATGAAGCCGCGTGGCGGCAGTGCACTACAGCAACACGCGTGTGCGCGAGTGAAGAACAGGAAGGTCACCTGATTATAGATCAAGATGATGGAATGAAAAGGCAAGCTGTTGCAGCAGCGGAAGAGGGCGCAGCTGAAGAAAGTATTCACAATCTCCCATTTTGTGAGCGCTTGCGGCTTAAGCTTCAGCGAAGAGCAGAAGAGGCTTTAAAAGAAGCGGATCGACGCTGGAAAGCAGCTGAAGACAATGCTATAACTGCAGTGCGCGATATTGGGTTGAAAGCAAGAGAGCAGCTGAGCGAAAGAGAAAAGAAGCTGAAACCACTCCAGCAGACGCTGCAAGACTGGAGGCAGCAGCAGACAGACTGGAGAGACGAGCAGTTGCTGCGCCTGCGCCAGTATCATCAGCGCCTTCAAGACAGCAGCAACAACCGAGCTAGCAGCAGCGGCCGACAGCACACCGGTGTTAAAGGGAAGAAACTCGACAACACAAGCGCGAGAAGTGCTGCAAGCGCTGCTGCAGGAACATCACTTGCTCGCGGACCAGGAGGTGGAGGAGCATCTGTGGGGGGAGGAGTAGCGGAACCTGTCGAAGGAAGACGGGAAAAAGGTGCTAGTAGCGTTGCAGCAGCAAAAGGGCAGCAGCAGCCTTCCGGGTCCAGCGGTGCAGCAGCTAAAGGCAGCAGCAAGGGCAGCCGCGCAGCTACTACTGCCGTATCAGCTGGTGGAGCAGGAGCAGCTTCCCCCACAACAGTAGGAGGGTCTTCATTGGCTAAGAAGAACCACGTAGGTGCACCAGCAAGTGAAGAAACGAAGTACCTAAACAGTTCTGGTTATCCGGCAGCGCGCTCTGCGCGGGTGGGGTCAGCCGTTCCAGTAGAACAAGGGGGAGACCAGCAGCTCCCTCCAAACGAAGCAGGGGAAGCAGCAGAGGATGAGGATGAACAGGAAAAAGCTGAACTGGCCGCTGCTGCTGCAGCGGCTGCAGCGGCTGCTATTGGTGCTGCTGCAAGTCTCTTTTCGGATGAGGTAGAGGTCGGAACATTTCAGAAGAGCCTTGACAACTCCGCGTTGCCCTCCAAAGAAGCGCTTGATGATAATCTTCTCTGTGCGCAGACACTCATGGACGAGATGAAAGAGGTCATTGCACAGACCGCAGGCGAACTAGAACACGTCGAGGTACTGTAGCTCTTCTAAATCGCTACTATTGCTGCTTCCTACATTCCCGGGAAAGCACACGTTCATTATACGTATGCGTACATTCATGTATGTCCAGAAAAGATATCACAGCATCTCGTGGTTGCGCCGATGATGGCTGTCAACTAGTAGGAGATATATACGCACATACGTAAGTGCGCCCTTGTCTCCGTCTATCACAACTTAGCATGTTGCGCAGAACTGAGGTGTTGAGTCAGTTGTTGATGCGAGACTGCATAAAAACATATAAATGTGTGTATATGCATATGTGTGATATATGCAGATAACCATAGATGTAATATGCGTATAATCAAAACACGTGATAATACCTGTACACATTAACGCATAAGGTATATTATTAACTCTCAGTAGCGGCATTGCAACTCCACCCGGTAGGCCTGTCGCTCATCGACAGTTACAAGGAGGAGTCGCGTGAGTCAAACAGGTAGACGTGTGAGTCATACAAGTATCTGGATCTCCTTGTAGTAGGACCTGAGTTTCTGTTATGCTAAGCAATGGGGAGACGTGCTGGTATACACGTATGTCATTGAAGCCGCGAGCGCGTTTCCTGCACGCTTGATCAGACATATAACTTAGCTTCAGTTATTTGCAACCTCATAATACAGGAAAAATATTGCTTCCACTTTCGTGTGGCCACTTGGGACAGTCACATTGGAGGCACGTTTACGCGTAAAAAGTGCAGGTAAGTGACTTTTTTGTATATCAGTATATGCTGCATGAAGACCACGAAAAGAACCAGATATTTTCGCCCGATGCGTACGTCCGCTTAGAATATCACTTCTTTAACATATGTGTCTTCGCCTCCTCTTCTTCGTCTCGCCGTCCCTCTCGCTCTTTCCTCTTTTTAAAATGTTCTTCCTTGTGTCTCTGCGTTTTTGTTCTACTACTCTTCCTTTCTCCTTCTTCTGCGTGTTTGCGTTTTTTCCCTCCTCCCCAGTCCTCTTGTTCTTCAGTCCCCTTTCTGCTACTGCGTTCTCGTGACACGGGAGTAGGGTCTCCTACTGGTCTGCTGTTTTCTATCTGTTTTCGTCCGCTTACGTAGTTAACTTCAGGCTCCCCTGACTAGCGGTTTCCCGCAGGTTCGCCTAGAGAATGCAAGCACGCCACAAAATTAGAGGGCGACTGTTGTAGCACTGCTTCTGATGTGCAAACCCGCAGAGGGAGTCGCCTGCTTCTTTATTTACCGCTGTTACAGCGCGACGACAGCCTCTGCTCCGTGTTGCCTACTGCAACCGTGAACGGCCCCAACAGTTCTGAGCATTTTCGTCACTGGTCTCTTTTCCTCTTTCCCCTCTGTCTGCTTTTTCCACTTTCCAGTCTTGCACGTGCTTCCACCCTACGCACTATTCCATTCTATATAAAACGAGAGCTGCGCAGAAGAAGTTCTTACGTATCCTCATCCGCAGGTAGAGCTTCGGCGGCACGGCACTCAGCAGCTGCGAGACCTCTGCGAGCAACTGCGGGCCATCGCCTTTCATACGGAGCCGGACATTCAACGGATAATCGAGAAGCATTGCAAAAACATCAATCTGAAGCTCCTCCACAGCCAGCGGGCGCATGGCCAAACCGTCGCCAAGCTTGCTGACGCTCTCGCCGCGAAGTCTACTCAGCACGTCACCGCCTACCAGCGTTGCTCGGAGGCACTCAAAACGCAGCTGTACGTCGTCTCACACACGCAGAAATGCCGCAAATCACATACGTGAGAACGCGCATACGCGTTCGCAATCACACAGACACACACACCATACACGTACATACACATCCAAACAGACAGACGTACACCCTTTCACACATCCACACATTTTCCAACGAACGTACGTGTATGCTTGCGTGTATATATATATATGTATACATATACACACATAGACGTACGTACGTACGTACATATGCACTGCAGAGCGAATGCGGCCAAATGTACATCGACCGACGCATACACACTCACGTGCAGGTGCACGGCTCTACAAATCCGCACACAAGCATGTGTATGCATCTGTGTAGATTTACGTGTACAGGTATGATCCGCCTGCTTACAAACACGTCCTCGAGCAAAAATATATCCAAACCTACGTACGCACATACAGTCATACATACAGACTTGCACACATACACGGATACACACACGCATACGCACACATAGGCACGGACACGGAGACAATATGATCAAGGACAGTAGTAGTACACATTAGTGTATATGTGCACATAGGTACACGAACATACCCAAACACGTAGATGTTTAGAAAGGGACTCCCACCTAACAACCCACATCACGACTACGCGTGGAAAACAGAACGGTTTGCTGAGTTACCACGGGATAGCCTTATTGCGCATATGCGCGTGTATAAACATATATGAAAGGAGTGCAAACATATATTGATACGTTTACGTTACGGATACACGCATGTATAGATACACTAACACGCAAATGTGCTTCGGCACTACTTCCTTCATGCGTAGACTTGCTCGTCACTTTTTAAAAAGTCCTCTCTCGGCCCAACAGGAGCCCTTCCGCCTTCCTGCGGTGTGCGGCGTATCCACGGAGTTGAAGTCGAAGATTTCTACACGTCTGTCCATGGATACTACGCGGCACTATAAGAGACACAAATACCTACGTCTGTTTGTATGTTGGCGGGCAAATACACGCACATGTACGCATTCATTCGAACATTTCTTTCTCCACTCTCGATAGTTTTTTTCAGGAGTGTTCATGAATCTCCAGCGGATGCGTGGAGGTTCTTCAAGATGCGGTATCGACAGTCAGCACGCCTGCAAATGCCTGTCAGATGCGGGGCCTATCCCAGCTTGCAACTCAAGCAAGTACTGACTCGATTTGTCTGAGTGTGAGCTTCCACTGCGGAGAATTTTCACATCTGCCACATGTTGAAGTATAGGAAGAGTTTCGTGTAACACCAATCACAAGGAAACTTCCTAGTGTTATGCGACTTCGAGTGTACCGCAGTCTGCGGTGTGAAGGGGTGTACCCCGATGGAGGAATACACCAGTTGTTGAGACCGTTGAATGAGTAATTGTTCATATGTGCCACCAGTAACTTCAATGTGCATTGAGGCTCTGGAGGGAGTGCGTCCTCCTGTGTCAAGAGGCATATGCTACTGCATTGGTCAGCGACTACTGGGTTTCCCCTGTGCCGCAGCGGATGAAGGGCTGGATGTGTGAGTCTGATGCGGACGTCGGGTTTTTCTACTCACTACATTGTTGAGATCGTCAGTTCATGTGTGTCTCTGGGCGTCAGATGACGTCCTCTGTTTGCGCACCTCTCCAGTTGCGAAAATTTTTGTGCTCCGTGGTTGATACTCGTACTGGAGAAGAAAAAAAATAATTCCAATGAGCACTCAATCCTGCACTTTCGCGCTTTGCAATCACGTCGGCGAATGCAGCCATTGAGTTCTAGATATTCCTCTCACCGTATCTTTTATTCCGTAGCCTCCACGCGGCTATTCACGAAGCAGCGCGGAGGCTTCGAGTAGGTGACGCCTTCTTCAATCCGGAGGAAAAAGTCGTGTTGCAACAGCGTTTGCAAAAGAAGCAACTTTCTTTCACCGCCAGGCGGCAAGACATGGTGAGTTCGTCCGTACCTTTGTGGTTTCTTTTCATATTCACGATACGTGTCTCCTCCTGTCCAACCCCAGCCTGTTCTCCGCCCTCTGTGCCACAATGCGTGTAAGCCTTAACTCTATCGCCATTCTCGATTCTTTATCCTCCACATAACAGGGCATGACTTTTTTCTCCCTAGCCTTGGTGTGGCACAATCTTTCGATCTTCCCAGCCAAGTACATGTACTCATTCCTGCTCGTCTGTGCCTGCTTCTTTTTCATCTTGGAAGCCGGTTCACCTCCAGAGTGTCTTTGCACAGCCCTACGGCTGGCTTTATTGCAACGAAAAAGATTCTTCAGTTCAACGTACCCTTCTCCTACGTTTGTGTCACCTCTAAATGTGCTTCACCCTGATCCCTCATATTTTCTTCTCGTCAGGACTTCTTCTGTGCGATCTCGACAACGCAGGCGACACCATCAAGTGAAAACCAACAGTTCACGCTCCTTGGCTAATTACAGCCGACGCCCCACGTATGCTTCGTTGTAGGTACATGTCTCTGCGTGTCTCCGTCTGTGTCTTTCTCCGCCTCTACGTATTCCTCTTTCTGACTGCCTGAGTTCAACAAAGTGCCCCGTGCGTCTGTCCGGGGGTTACTGGCCGGTCACAAGCACTGCCGTCACAGCTGTTACATATCGTGAGAGTTCTTTCGGATGTTTCTCTTCCCATCCTCATCATCTCTGTCGTTCTTCTGCCACTTCTCTCTTGTCTTCGATGAATTACTTGCGGAAGTCTATACTAGTTCACCTCCTAAAGAAGGCAGGAGTAACACAGGAGAACACTGCGCCTCCCGCACCTCCACTTCGCCGCACAGATATGTACGCATATATGTGCGGACCTACGTGTAGCTTCGGTTTCCTGTCCTTCATCGGTTTATCTCGACGAGTACTAATCGTCCTTGAAACGTAGAAGAACCCATCTCCAATATCCATTGATAAAGCTTTTGCCTTCCCCTTCCTTTAAAACTCTCGTCCGAAAGGACGGCGGGCCGCAGTAATCCGCATTTCAGAAGGCCCGGTACATCTACTTTTTCTCTGTCGACTTGAAGGCGCATAGATGTGTACACGTGTTTTCAGGACACGTTCGTCCTTTTTCGCCTCCTTCTCACTTTTCACCAGCGACGCTTATTTCTAAAGAGCTGCGGCGCAGACACTACGTTCCTACGAAAATGGGGAAACCCCGCACCTATACACACACACACATACGTAGACGCATGTATTGAATTTTCACGCCTATATATCTTGATCCGGCTTCTCTCTATCCTCCTCCTCTTCTCGCAACTCACGAAAAAGATGCGACACCACGTGCTGCGGGCACACGAAGATACACGTATATATACTTATATACATATATATATAGATATATATATATATATATGCATGTGTATAAATGTAAGCGTACATGCATTACGACCACGTGTGCAAGTGTGGGGATGTAGAATCTTCCAATGTTACTTTTTTTTCCCATTCTTTTTGTAAAACTACTTCTTTCGCATCGACGTGAAGGTGAACGAGGCCCTACGCCAGCACCCGTCAAATCTTTCACCCGAGAAAGTGCTGCGCTGGATAGGACGCATGCAGCATATTTACGAAGAAGCACGACGCGCACTGGAAGACTTTGGGGTCGATGTCGTCCAATTTCTGCAGCTGCAAACAGAGCGCAGCAACGCTCTAATAGGTGATGGCTCAGACACCAACCACCCCACATTGCGTGAATAATGTACGATGCTGGCTGCTGCTGCCGCAGAAGTGATGATTTAGTAGACACCTGCAGCGACAGCAAAGAGGACTACAAGATAGAAAGACGTCTGCTGTTGCAGATGTATATAGGTGTGTCTTCCTTTCTGCAGGCGACCTTCTGGCGAGCAGTAGCGGCTGCGCATGGACACGTAGGCTGTCTTTTTCCTATCTGAACGTGATAAGAGGCTCTATTATAAAACTGCAGTTTTCTTTACCTACGTGCAGCTGAATGCGTCGCTCGAGTCTCGGTGGACGATCCGCATCTTCTGTGGAGAGAATACACAGCAGCGGCGCCAGACGTAGCTGAGCACGTCTTGCGGCCACTGCAGCAGCGCCTCCTGCAGCAGCTGCAGCAGCAGCTTGAAGAAGGAGCGCAGGAGATGGAGGTACGTGTGCTGTCGACAAGAAAAACCGCCGGCGTTGCTGCTCTGCTGCGGTGTCCTTGTAAACAGATGTTCCGGTGTTGCCTTGTCCATCGTCCTGCCCGCTGCTGCTCTCGTCTGCGTCGCCCTCCCTACCTCTCTGCTATTGCAATTCCTGCGGGATGTCCTTCTTCACACGTATATTCTCACGCCGGTAAAACCTGCTGTGCTGCTGTACGCCTGCGGCGGCCGCGCTGATTCTGCTGCGCCGCTGTTCTTATTACTGCTCTCCTCGTGCTGCCGTGTTGTCGTCGCAGTCCCGCCGGGGTCGCTGTGTTGCTGCTGCTGATGTTTGCTGACTGGTGCTGCTGCTGCTGCGTGCCGCCTAGTTTTCTGTTGTTCTTGTGCAACTTCCTCTACTGTGACTAGTCGTCTGCCGGTCCTCTTCTGCTGCTCCCTTCCTTCGCTCCCTGCGTCTGCCACTTAGATACGCGTGCGGCGATCGGAGACTGCTGTTGCTGCTCTCATGCTGCCGAGCTCCGTGAAGCGGGGGCTAAGCTCCGCCACTGCGGTAGAGCTGCTCGTATTCTTCACGTCGGAAATGGCTGTTCACCTGCCGACTGGCATATCCACGCGTGAACACATGCGGCGCTCCTCTTCCTGCTGCTCGTTTGTCTACGTTGCTGCTGCTGCTGCTGTTGTGGCTTGAAGCCCTCACCGTGCTGCTGCTTGGTATGGGTTGCTCTGCTGCTCCTGCCTCCTCACGCCTGCAGCTGTACCCCTCTCCCCGCTCTTGCTCTCGAACGATCGTCCCTGGCCAAGCTACGTGACGTCAAATCTCCTCCTTCTAGTGGACACTAGGTGGTTAGAAGTGTTTTACTGCTGCTGCTGTGCTGCTTCTGTGCTGCTTACAACTGCTGCTGCTGTGTAGCTCGTCTGCTGCTGCGAGCCGCTTATGCCGCCTTGCTTCTGCTGCTGTTCGAAGCCGCGGAGAGTCTTTTCCTGGTGTTCCTCAATTGCTCTTGCAGTGCCACCTGTCTTCACTGCAAATCGGGGCTGCTACTCTACTTTGCTCTCGCTGCTGTGCTGGTATGCCCTCGGTGCTGCTACTGCCGCCGTGCCCCAACTGCGCTGTTGCTGAATTGGACGCTTGCAGCAGCAAGTGCTTCTTTCTTCTCTAGCAGCCAATGTCATCACCGCTTGGAGAGTGGCCTACCCGCAGACAGAGAGGTCTCTGCACACCCCGTATCATCTCTGTCTCTCTATTTTCCTTCTTCTCCCCTCTCCTTTTCTCTTTCACTCTTTCTGTCTAGTTGCACGCATACATCTACTTCTACCCTACGCATGTTTGCGTTGATATCTTGTATGTACGCGCACAGACACACGTATAGGTGCATAGGGCTCTATATAGCTCTTCACTCTCTGCTTGAGCTGCTGCTGGCTCTCTCTTTGGAAAATGTGTGCAGGAAAAACAGAAGGAAGAACACGCTGCGTGCAGCAAAGTTCTTCATTTTCTGCAGCAAGTAGCGTCCTTCTTTCACCGCTTTCAAGACGCACACAAAGGACTGGCCAGTGAGCAGCGCCGGGGGGTACGGCTCCTTCTTGACGAGTTCGAAGCGGAACGCAGTCGGAGGGAAAGAGAGATAATGCTGCTTAAAGAGTAAGTTCGTCCCTCTGCGTTGGTTTTCACGTCTGCGTATTTGGTCAACAACGTCTACAAGTTTACATCTCTCTCTCCCTCGGCCCGTCTCTGTGAGACACCTGCCGACAGAAAAGAAGGAACAGGCGTCTTGGCAGGCCAGACGAGGAAAATACGTAAACACATATATCTGTAGACAGATATAGATGTGTATCCCTTTTCTTCTATGTGTCAGCCCCTATACGAAGACATACGTTCGTACACATTGCCCTTTGCGCTTCTCAACTGATAGTGTTTGCAAGCGTATCTTCTCATTTGTGTACGGTGTATCAGCAGACAGGTACAGATGTTGCGTTTTGGTGTCTCTCTTCTATTTATATATGTTTGCAAGTGTGTCTTCTCTCTCGCTTTTGCTTTTACATGCTGATGAGGTAAACACTTACACACACACACACACTGCAGATATATGCAGATCTCTGTATACACATATGCATACACACACATGTCTCTTCGCCTTACTGTTGCAGAGCTGTGTTGTCAGGGTATTCGTATAACTGCCCTTTCACACGCAGGTGAAGAGATCGCCTGAATAACAGGGAGAGTTTTGTGGTACGTAGACCGACGTAGATATATATGTAGATACACGTGTTCCTTTTTATATTACTCTGCGTGTAGAGACAGATTTGTCGCCTACATTACAGAGGCGACTACGTAGCATACAGATTTACACACGCATATATGCATACGATCTATTATCTGACTGACATTATATAGTGTAGAGGCCCACATATACATAGATATTAATATACGTTTCATTACGTGCCCGTAGAGTGTACGGACCCACGCATATATGTATATATATATATATGCATATGTATTTCACCATCTGGATAACTTCATAGAGTATACGACCACATAGATACATATATTTATATTTATGTAAATGTATGCATGTGCATACAGATATATATATATATATATATAGAGAGAGAGAGAGAGAAATATATACATGTTCAATAGTGTTACACATGTTGCCGACTTTGCAAAAAATTCACCTGCTCCGCGGCCTCGCTGACGGAGCACCAGCAGAATCAAAAGTAGTAGCTCTTCGAGCTCTTCTAGTTACCTGCAGTCATGTCTATACACATGTGTACACAAACGCAGATGTAACCTATCTGCCTATATATATATATATATATCTATGTGTACACAAACGCAGACGTAATCTATCTGCATATATATATATATGCACGCATGTATAAATGTATACATATGGATGTGTATTCAAACACACGACAAGAATGAATTTGTAGGTCTCTGACATACACGGATAAGCCCATATATATATATATATATACACCCGTAGCACCTCCAAATAGATATATATATATATATAATTACGTCTCAATGCCTATATGTATACACATATGTAAATATAGATAGATAGATGAACAGATAGATGTGAGTAAATTCGGAAGGAATACCAGCTGTTTCAATATTTCAACAGGTACAGACTATTTCTAAGAAATGTGTACACACATGTCCATGTCAAAACAGCCTGTTCAAATATACACATCTGTGCGTCATAGACGAGCCGCCTGTAATTGTCTACCTGCATGTATCTATTTTCTCTGTCTTTCTACATCTACGTCTGTGTGTCTGTCTTTGTACGCCTGTGTATCCTTATCTCTCTGTCTATATGTATCTGTCTACGTCTGTCTACCTCTATCAAGCTACCTTTCTACTTCTCCAGCTATGTATACCCATATCTATCTTTGTATCTCTGTATCAACCTATCTAGCTATCTATCTGCCTATTTACTTATCTGTTTACCTATGTGTATTTCCCTAGTTGCCGACGTGTGTCTTCTATCTGCCTGTTTATCCATCTACGAAAATATAATTATATCCGTCCACCTGCGTCTATCTGTGTTTTCACCTATTTACCTGCTAAACCATCTGTGTACCCCTGTCTGTCTCTCCACGTATCTATCTAAGGTATGGCCCTACATTTTTCACTCCTTTTACTTACCTGTCTGTCTATCTGTCTCTCGATATTATCTACCCATCTGTCGGTATAGTTCTATCTATCTACCTATCTGCGAATCTATCCAGCTGCCAATCTATCTATCTGTCTATCTATCTGCCAGTCTATCTGTCTATCTTCCTATCTTCTGTTTATCTATCTGTATGTCAGTATCTATCTATCTGCCTTTCTATCAGTCTGCCTCCGTATCTACCTATCTATCTGTCTATCTGTCTGCCTGTCTGCCTATCTATATTTCTGCCGCTCTATCTATCTGACTACCTACATCTACATATGCTTCTATATCTGTTTATCTGTCTCTATCCACCTTGGTCTACCTACCTGTCTACCCGTCTACAACTGTCCGTCCTTCTGTCTACGTTTCCATCTATATATCTCTTTATATTTCTCCGCTTATCTCTGCGTCTATATCTATCTACCTTTCCGTTACTCTGTTTGCCGCTCTATATTTACCAGTTTGTATCTACCTATACATACGTGTATATCTGTATATATATATATATAGATACTTCTATTTCTATATCAGTTGCAACAGGTTTCTATCTGCCTGCCTATCGTCTACTTCCCTATTTAGCTAGCTGTTCACCTATCTCCGTTTACACCTACCTGTGTATGGACCTATCTATTTCTCTACCTCTCTGCTTATTAATTTACCAGCTCATCTACCTTTCTTCTCTTTGTCAAACTCTCTCTATCTCTGTCGTCTCCTCTGGATACATGTTTCTATCTCCTTTCGTCTGTCTTCCCATCTTTCTCTGTCTACTCACATATCTATCTGTCCTTTTCCTCTCCGCCTATCTATCAGTGAATATATACATCTATTTATATATATGAACATGTGAATATTTACGTGTCCTCTGCATATGTGCAGTTGTCTTTTCTAGGCAGTTCCGTAGAAGCTTCCCCTGAGAAGGAACAGATACATCCGTCTCCGGCCTGGCCTGATGTGTGCTGCTGCAGAGATATGAAGACCGCAGGGACGGTGTCTGCGCTTGGTAGTCTAAAGCAGCAAGCAGAACAGCGGCTGGAGCAGCTGCAGCAGTGGCTTCGTAGCGAGGCGCAGAAAACTGCTGCTGTGTGCAGCAGCTTGGCGCCGCAGGCACGACAGCAGCGCAGCAGCGAGTCTCTGCTGCTGCAGCAGATGTGGGGCCTCCGGCAGCTGACGCCGGAAGAAGCAGCCGAAGCTGCAGGGGCTGAGCGCAGACTGCAGCTGCAGCAGCAGGAACGGCAGCAAGAGCAGGGACAACAGCAAGAGCAGCAGCAGCAGCAAGAGCAAGAGGAGCACGATCCGCTCGAAGAAGAGGAAAAGGAGAAGGAGGATTTAGAGGGAACGAAGAGAAAAAAGCAACAGCAGGAGCACCATAGGAAGCAGCAAAAGGAGCGGCAGATCGCTTCGTCGAGTACAAGTGAAGCTTCCTCTCGCGCCTCATCTGCTGCTACGTTTGCAAGGCAAGGGGGCAGTACAGGAAAGGCAGGAGCAGCACCCGAAGGACACGGCATGGTCGCTGCTGCTGAAGAGGAGAACGGGAGAGCAACAGCAGCTGGCAGGGAGCGAGGCAGCACGGCAGAAGCAGCAGGAGAAGGAAAAGCGAGAGGCGCTAGCGCAGCGAGTGCAACAGCGGCCACCGGAAAGGTAGCAGAGGGAAGAGGAAGAATCGGAGGAGCAGGACCAGCAGCAACCAGAAGCAGCGTTGCAACAGCGACCGCACAGGGGCAGCGGCTGCAGGGGCGCAGCCCGAGACGCCCGGCAGCAGCAGGAACACGGGGAGCAGTAGCTGAAGACTTCTCCGCTACGACGGCACCAGCAGCAGATCCAACTGCAGCAGGAGGAGAGGAGCCCGCAGCAGAAGTTGCAGAGAAAGAAGGAAGTCGCCTGAGCAAAGGAAAAGCAGATTCTGTTTCTTCGACTGCCAGCAACGCAGCAGCATCCGTCGCAACGGGCAGAGGAGGAAGAATCGCGACAGCAGGAGGCAGAAGTGCAGCTGGAGCAGCAGCAACAGGCCCCAGCAGCAGCGGCCGAGGAAAAAGTGCGGCGGGGAAAGGAAGCGTAGGGAAGAAGCAGACCGGCCACATGCCGCATGCAGGGGGTCAGGGTGGTCCTGGTGTTGCGGCAACAGCTCCGTTTGCAGCAAAGGAAATCACCAGCAGCAAAGCAGCCACAGGGGGAGGTACCGGTGGGCGAGCTGCCGTGCCTGGGCTGCGATGCTTGCAGCAGCAGGAGACAGGACAGGTGCAGCAGACCTACTGGTAAGTGGCCCTCCCGCAAATATAGTTATTGTTCAGATAAATGCATGTAAATGTTTCCGTCCGCGTGAAGCTGTCTTTTTTGTCGTCCTCACATCTCGTTTATTCCAATTCCTTCCGTTCTGCTTGACTACCGGCTCCCATGTATATTACTGTCCTTCCTCTTTGTATATCTCCAAGTAAAAGTAGATAAATAAATCTAGACAGGAAGTTATACTACTACACGTGTGTCCCAACCTACACACGTACACACTCACGCGCATATACATATGTGCCAAGAAGAGTTTTTATTGGGTTGTTTCGTCTCTCCCTCTGTCTCCACCTGTTTTTCTCCTCTTTCTCTGCGGATTTACGGTGGAAGAGAGAAGAAGATAAGAAAGAAGGGGAAGTTGAAAGAAAGAGTTTTTGCATGCGTTTTCTACTTTCCTGCACTCGTCGTGTCTGTAGGTCAGAGAAATCGAACACTGCTGCGCAAGCAAAATGTTTCTGTGCTGAATCCTTTCAGACAGAGGAACACACCAGTGAGAGACACACATATACATCTTTATATGTATATATATATATATGTATGTATATGGACTCTCATATGTGTACGTGTGGGCGAGAGTTACGCATAGGATTCGAAAAAGTCCGGGACTTTTTCCATACTAATTGGAAGAAATGCTGGCGGCCTGCCTGCCGTGTTCCTCTCAGTCTGCGTCTGCGGTGGCTCTCTTTCTGTCTCTTCTTCTCTCGCTATGTTCTTCTGCGATTGCTCCAACTCTGAGTGAAACCACAGATAGAGAAGAAGATATATATATATATATACATATATATATATACGTAGAAAGAGTGACGAGGTCTGCTAAATATGGCTAGGCGTGCATGCGCTTCCTTTTCTCTCTTTCGTTTCTGTACACAAATGCCCTACTAGGCAAATCTCTTGGAATATCTTCTGCTTTTCTATCCTGTAGCATTTGCTACTACGCAACGGGCGGTATGACTCTCGTTTCCGTCATCAGCAAAAAAAAGAGACAGACAGACAGAGAAAGTCAAAAGTCCCCCCCAACGTGGATATGGTTGCAACGCGAATTACGAAAGTAGACACATATATATATATATATATGTGTAGATCTATGTATTTATTGATCTTTCTACGTATCTCTCCCTCTATATAAACGTACCCACCTAAAAAAGCGGTACCCTCTTGTGCCTGCACATGTGTACATATATATATATATATATATACGTTCGGAAATGGTGTCTCTGTATGCCTGCACTTGTGTACATACATATATGTACATATGTATATACACCTAGGAAAACTGTGTCTATGTGTGTGTCTGCACGTGCGCACGTATATGTATATATATATATATATGTATAGACCTATGAAGATTTATCTGTGTGTGCCGGCACCTGCGTACATATATATATATATATAAGGGGTAGGTTCGCTGCGTGTGTCAAATCTGGTTTAGGCGTTTACCCAGTATGGACGCATAACTATACATATACATATATACACCTGTACGTACATATAAACATATATGTACATATATCTCGTATGGATATACATATATATAGAGAGATGTACAGAGTAAACAGGTTTGCAGATGTATACATATGATTCTGCGGGTATATGTGCGCATCACGAGAGAGAGGCAGATAGAGGGAAACGGCAGCCGTATTCTTCATGAGAGCACCTATGTCTGCCTGCGCATACGTCGACACATAACAATAAGTATACCCATATATTCATATAATTGCGAGCCAGCCGCGTCAGTTGCTCCTCCCCTTGTCTCTCTCTCTCTCTCTACATATATATATATGGATATATATATGCATATATATATATATGTATATGTATGTATATATGTGTACGTGTATCTGTACATCGATGTATATATATATATATATATATGTATATATCAGTATGTGTAAATGTACATATATATACATATATATACTTAGAAAAGATACGCATGTTTCTGCAAGTGTAGGCGTGCACCTGTGTAGATTTGTGAGAGTTCTTCGCCAGTTGCAAGTATTCGCGTAGCAGCAGCAGCAGCGTTGCAGAAGGAGGACGAGAAGGAGGAGGAGCCACAGCGGCAACAGCGGGAGAAGCCGCCAGGGCAGGTAATGGGTCCGCAGCAGATGTGCGACGTATAGCAGCAGCAGCTGCAGCAGGAGTAGTGGTAGCACGTGGAAGAGCGCAAGTGGCGGAGGAAGAGCGCAGGGTGCTGCAGCAGCAGCGTCAGCAGCTGCTTCGTTTTTCTCGTCGTTTTTTGCAGGACTGACAGCCGCGGCACCCAGTACTGGGAGCTCTTCAGCCTCGAGGATCTGGTAACTTTCGCTTCTGCTGCCTCTGCTTCCTCTTCTTCTTCGATCTCCGCTTCTTGCGGAGCTGAAGGAGAAACTTATTCTCTTACTGCTGCTCCTGGAGAAGGACTTCTCCTTGGTGCAGCAACTGCTGCTCCTGCTGCTGCCCCTGTGTCGCCCACTGCTGCTGCCCCTGCGTCGCCCACTGCTGCTGCTGCTGCTCCTTACCGGCAGTGGCGGTGTCTGTCCCCGTTGGCCTCTGCCCGAGGTGGGGCCGCTCCCAACAACAACAACAAGGCAGCAGCAGCAACAGCAGCAGAAGCAGAACGAGGAGGAGGAGCAGGAGGCAGGGAAGCAGCGTCGACAGCAATAGCAGTAGCAGGAGGCAAAGAGGCCGGGTCTATCAAACTCCCAACGGCTTGGCAGGCGCAGCTGCTGCAGCTGCGTGACGCTTCCTTCGCCTACACGTACACGGCTATGGAAGAACTGGAGACAGCAGCTGAAGAATATGGAAAGGTATACACACACACTGCTCTTCAAGAAAAGTTGCAGCAACTCTAGCCTCTCCTATTCCACATGCGCACACATATACAAGGACGAAAAATGACTTTGCTGCACGTGCTCTTGACTCCCTTTTAAGCCTCTCTCTACATCTATATATCTATCTACATATACAGATACATATATATATATGTACCTACATAACTATATCTGTATATCTACACCTAGACACCTGTGTGTCTATATATCTATATCTATGTATCTCTATATCAATCTATCCATCTACATATATATATATATATATCTATATGTTCCTGTAGTTTTTCCTGTCTTTTTCTCTATACGTAGACTTCCCCCCTTCGTCAAATGTAGAACTAGATAAGACTTTTCCATCTACCCATCTCCCTCCCTAGAGGTGGACTTCTCTACTGGAGCACGCACATATATATACACACACACACGTATAAAAGTAGACAATCAGCCAGCCACACACACACAGCATTGTGTATTCATAAATCCATATACTTGTCCCAACATATTCACGTATATGTGTATCTGTATATCTATCTGTATATCTATCTATATGCGTATCTACGTAACTCTTTAGATGTCTACCTATCTATGTCCACGTATCCGTCTATATCTTCCATTCTATCTACTACTATATATATCTATCGATATCTATATCTACCTGTCTACTTATATCAATCTACCTGTCTATATCTGTCTTTCTATGTATATCCATCTACATCTGTCTATCATTCTGTCTATCTATATGTCTATATCTACCTATCCGTAGCTGCCGCTCTACATTTGCCCATCTGCATCTATCTATCTACCTACCTGTCCACGTCTACCTATCTGTCTATAGCTATCAATCCACCTATATCTACATATATTTATCTATATCCATATCTGTCTATCTATTTACATTTACCTGCTATATCTGTCCGTATATATCTATTTGCCATCTATATTTATCTATCTACATCTATCTACCTGTCTACCTGTCTATCTCTCTCTCTCTATATATATACATATATATATATATATATTGCAACTAATATACTTACAAGGGTAGTGTATATTAGACACATACCACACTGAAAAGTGAGCCACCGTTTGATTGAATGTGAATATATATATATATATGTACATGTGTACTTATATATATATAGACATGTATATATATGTGAAAGTATCTGTATGAACATATACGTGTACATATATATACATATATATATATATTTACACACATTTAGACGCGCTACTTGTTGCGGAGGATACACAGACGTCATCCACGGGATAACGCAGGTTGACTGCTCCTCTTTAGAGAGTCAGTTCATCTTATCTATCCGCCTCTGTACAAGCCGCTCTGGATGTACCTATATATATATATATAGATATATATGTCCGTGTAGGTGTACATATATACGTGTGCACGTACAGAAGGCTGCTCCTAAACCTGTGTATGGTTCTGTCTATATTTACAGCTTTTAGTGTACGTGAATGTATTAATACGTTCAGGAATATATGTCCATACATGTACACATATATATATAGATATGAATAGATGGACAAGTAACTACCGCCAGTTCTAAAGAGACACGTATATGTACGTACACAGGAGACCGTTTTTTAATGTACACATACGCATCTGTATAGATGCCCATACATATGTGTATACCCTGATATTTTCCCTGGTCTGTCCCTACGCCGCTGCAGTTAAATTCTCTGTTAAGAAGCCGCGGCTATTCCCCCCTCGGCGTTCGTTTTCCTCTGCTCTTCTCCGTGTCTCCGTCTCTCTGTGTGTTTCCATGTCTCCTTTTCGAAGGAGAAAGTCTTCGCTAGCTCCCCCACGTTGCAGGGAACTTCTTATACCGGTGCACTTCTTTGCTGTCTTTGCTGCTCCGCGCGCATGCATTTCCGTATCGATAAACAAGTGATACGTGATCTTTCTTGCGGCTCAGCAAAGGCGATGCAGCTCGCACGTCTCGACAAAAATTTTCTTCACAGCAACTGCGCATGCACACTTTTCCACAAAACACATGCGCACACAGAGCCACAACATGCCTACAAATACATATATATATATTTATATCTGTATGTTATAAATTCCTTGTGTAGAATATATATAGGCGTATGAACACAGGTGTTGACTTGTTCATAATTATCCATCTATCTATCTACGTATCTGTCTGTGTGTCTATCTGCCTGTGTGTCTATCTACCTATGTGTCTATCTATCTATGTGTCTGTCTCTATTTATGTATTTATCTATTCATCTACGAATATATCTATCCATGTACCTCTCTACCTATCTATGTATCTACCTCTCTATCTATCTGTCTATATCTATCTATCTGTTTACGTCTCTCTGTTTATCTATCTATAAATCTATTTGTCTCTATCTATGTATCTATCCATCTGTCTTTCTGTTTATCTATATATATCTCCCCCTCCCTCTCTCTCTCTATATATATATATGAAAACAACGCAGCACGTTAGGGTATGTGGTTCCCTCGTATACATATGTATATATATATACAGTTCCTTATATAATATATTTGTATATACGAATATACGTACGTGTTGATGTGTTTGTATTTATATATATATATATACAAATACCAATGCAGCAACAGCGGTTAGCCTATGCAGCCGGTCTCTGCATGTTCTGTGTATCTGCGTAACCTGCCGCCCATATACACATCCTTGCAAAAATACATGAAGAGGCGCATGCGTGTGTACATCCTTGAATTTCGTATGTGTCCACATAACAATAACACTATATATATATATGTATATCCACGTGTACGTATACATAGGAAGAAGCTAAAAGGCGCTGCGTTTATAAACATATACATATATATATATATATATATGTAGATATGTGTGACGTGTACAGTCGTAGATCTATAGATACACATGGATGTAGATGAATATATTACCACCCGTAAGTATTTGCGTAGTATGTATACATATATATATATATCTGTGTGTGTGTATACCTACAGAGATGTATATATGTACACATATATATATATATATATAGGGAGAGGGAGAGGGGAAAAGAGAGAAAGCGCGACATGCGTATACGTGAAGTGTCTCTCTCTGCCTCTCTATCTACATCTGTATATTCATATGTAGAAATATTTTTCGTAACACACGGATATATATATATATATATACATATATATATATATATATGTACAGCTACGTGTAGATACATATATATGGATATGAAGAAGACGTCCGAGTAGGCCACTTCACTTCTTTATGAGTTTGTTGTGTTTAACAGCGTTGCTTTTTTTGGTTTCTCTACGCTTCCCTTTCTGCTTTCCCTCCCCATTGCCTTTTGCTGCTGCCTGTCTTCTTCTCCCTTTTCTTTTCCTTTATCTTCTTCTCAACCACCTGCCCTGCACCTTCCGCGTCAACTGTCCTCTCTTCATTTCTCCGCCTGCTGCTTGTACCCGGTTTTCTCCCCAGGCGGCACAGACATCTATGATGAGAGAACTGAAACTCCTTGCTGCGCGGTATGAGTCGACCTCCTCTACCGTCGCGTCTTTCTCCGCGGCACACCGGCAGCGGCAGCAGCAGCTTTCTACGGAAGCAGCACGCATGCAGCGTTGTCTTCAAGACTATGCAAAACTTGCTGCCCGTCATGACGACGTCTTGAAGCAAAGCGAGGTCAGATCGTCTATTCGTACAACAAACAGCCTGCGCTACTGCTGCGGCTGCAGGAGTTGCCGCCTTCCCTGCAAAAGGGCAGCTGCTGCTTCTTTGACTTTCAAATGGACAAGCAGCTGCGGCTGGTTTGATTTGCGACAAAAAAATGCAGCAGCAGCTGCTGCTGCGCTGTCTTTGCTGGCATGCCGCAACTGCGGCTCCTGTTGCTGCCTCTTAGCAGGCGTTCTATGCTTCGCTTGAGCTGTAGTTTCTGTTTCTCTGCTCCCGGTCTCTTCTCTTGCGCCTGCTGCCGAGACTCTCTGCTGCTCGTCCTCTTCCGCTGCAGCTTCTTCTCTTGCAGAAGTCTGTCGATGTGCTGCTGCCTGCTGCTGCCGCGCCGAGAGGAGCGACTTCTGCTGCTCGTTGTTCTCTTTGTTATTCTGCGGCGCTGCCGCTGCACCGGGCGAGACAAAAATATCTGTAACCTCGTTTCTTTCTCTTTGTCAATCCCCGGGCTACCTATCTGCTTTCTGCCGTCTCGTCTCCCTGGAGTTCTGGACAGCTCTCTCTGCTTCCCTAGGCGGAAACACACATCCATCCGATTTCGGCGGGGGGGGGATGTGCCTCTGTCTCTCTGTTCGCTTTTTTCGCCCATGAACAAGAAAGAATTCTCACCCGACTACCTCTCTGGACCAGTCGAAACTCTTGCATGTCTATTTCTATCTCCATCTTTTCAAGAACAAAAAGGGGCCCACACGCCATAGCCAAGTTCTTCCGTCTCCTCCTTTCCGCCTCAAAAAAAGGGGCCCAGCCTACACGGATATGTACGCCTCCCTCCGCATACATATATGCACACATACGTACAAACGGGTACTACACTCACTCACACACACACACACACACACACTTAAATGTATATCTTTCTCACATATATACATATCTTTTACTCATATATATATATCTTTCTCTTCGGGTATATCCGCACACATACACACAAACCGCCACTACAGTCATACATATATAAATATGTGTGTATGTATTTTCACTTCGGCTATATCTGCATACACACACACACACACACACACGCACACACAAACGGGTGCTACAGTCATATATTTACGTATCTGTCTCCTCGGCGATAGCTGGACGTAGACACACACATACGCATGTGTGACACTCATGTGTCTACGTATCTTCCCCTTGGACGATATCCGTACACACATACATACTTGTACGACGGTCATATATCTACGCATCTTCTTCTTGGGCGATATCTCCACACATATACACACACACACATACTTGCGTACTACATCCATATACCTACGTGTCTTCTTCTTCGTCATCTACACACATGTCCTCCACATGAACGCCGATACCTCTGTAGAGATATCTCTGCATGCACACACACTACACCCGCGTATACATGTGTTTCTCCACGAGTCTTCCTGCGTGCGTGCACTCCTCCGTAGAAGTGTAGATACTCACCGTCTGGCTGCCAGGTATTCGGTGGTCCTCCACATCCCCCTGTTTTATATAAAGAGGTCTAGATGTCTGGAACGTTACGGGCCAAAAAATCTCGCCTCTGCGTTCTTCTCTGTTCCTGCCTCTCTCTCTCCAGCTTTGCTCGGTCCCCAGAAATTCACAGAAACCTTTTCCCTGCTGCCCCATCTCTTGCTGTAGACCTATATACCTCTGGGGTCTTTCTGCTGTACGTACACCTCGCGGCGAGCGTCTGGAGGCGTGTACGTACACACCGCTGTCTCTCCCGACGCGTCTCCTGCTGTCTCTCCCTCCAGCTGCATCTCTTTCTTCGTGTACCCACACATATATATATATATATGTGCATATGCGTTTCTATATATCTATCAATATATGTACACACACATACACATATGTGTATACGTGTAGATTTCCACTTGGTCACTGCCTACCTCCCTCTGGCAAATAGGCCCTCTTTACTTTCCATATGAACCCCGCCACAGACGTGCCTGCCAACAACACTGCCTCTGTGTTTTTTTGGAAGGGGCTATCAGTAGGAATTTCTACTCACACACCCAGTTATCTCGCCTTTTTCTCCCTTCCTTTCCCTCCTCTCTCTGTCCGCCTTCTTTCCCCCCCTTTTCTCTTTTTATATTCTCTTCCCCATCATATCTCTTCCTCTCTTTCTGTCCGCTTTCCTCTTTTTCTCCGTCTGTCTCTCTTCTCTTCGCGGTCTTTTGCTGCTGTTTCTCTTTAGACTGTCAGCAGCGTCCCCGTGTCTCCGCGTCTCTCTCTGTGCCACTTCTTCTTCGTCTGTCTCTGTACGTGGGCATGACTTTCTCGCTCTGCTTTCCTACTTTCCTCTTGCTGTCCACTTCGTTTCGAAGACACGAAGACACCAGACACGGGTACATATACTCTCTCCGCCTCTCTCGGTGGTGGGCACGAGTTCCTGGCCCGCCTGCTGCTGTCATTTTCGACTGCCGGTCACTTTTTGCTTCTCTTCTCCTCTCTGCCTTCTCCCCTCCGGTCAATCTCTTCGCGTAGACACACACACACACACACATGTGTACTTTTTCCCTTGCCCAGGTCCAGACCTCTGTACGTCGGTTGGTTCAATCTTACCTTCACCTCTCTCTCTCTATCTAGCTATCTATCTGTCTGATTTTCTGGCCCAACAACCGCCTACACATATATCTGCATATACGAGGACAAGCGCATCTGTATTTATACATATATATACATATATATATGTGTGTGAGTCTGTATGGATGTACGTACGCACCGACGCACACACACACACACACACAGAGTAGTCCGTAGGTGTGAAGCACCGCCTACATACGTACAACGACTCGGAGAAAAGTACGCCAGGGTTCCCTTTGCTGCGTCCCCGGCAACTTCTGCATTTATCCGCGTCTTCTCCGCCCACCTTCCCTTTTCCGTGTTGATACATTTACAACAACTACACAAAGGGACACAAACGTGGCTCTAGGAGACACGAACGGCCGTAGATGGGGGCGCGCAGGAAGCAAAAGTGAAGACAGAAAAAAGGACCTCCTAGACTAAGGGGATATTGATTGATGCAAACGTATACGGACAGATACCTACACATATATATGTATATGTGGATATACATACGCACGTATATGTATACACATATGTAGATATGTATAGATAAAGATAACTGTAGATCTGTGTGTGTGTAGTAGAATAAGCTACAAAATGTTGGTTGGCGCAAACTTCTCTGGATAGGTGAATATGTACGTATATAAATACATATAGATATGCACATGTATATATACATAGATGTGTATGGATAGACAAGAGTGTGGGTCTGTGTATGTAACAGAGAAGTAGAAAAAAAGGGACCCTTTCATACGCAGGGAAAAGTGTACACTTGTATAGAGTTGCACAGGTATATGAATATCAATATGTCTATACGGAGATAGGGGAAGAGAGACGAACATCTATGTACACCTGTATCCATACATACATATATATATGGATAGTTATTCAGATAGGTAGATAGATAGACGCGTAGATTCTTTTCTGTATAGAGAAAGGTAGACGGGTGGAGAGAAAGAAATAGGCAAATACTTGTCAAGTTGTATCTTCAAATGCATATACATATACATAGACAAAGGGAAATATAGACAAATACCTGTAAACCTGTATCTGTACATATTTATAGACGAACAGGACGAGATGTAGGCAGACACTTGTTGACCTGTATATATATATATGTATGTGTATGGATATCTAGACAGGCAGACAGAGGTATAGGTAAATACCTGTAGTTATATATATATATATATGTGAGTGTAGATACGATATCTATACCACGTATTACGTTTACACATATATATACATGATATAAGCACGTAGGTCTAATATATGTTGTATGTATATGTGTATATATATATATATATTTATCTCACTCTCACTCCTTCCATAGAAAAATCAATATATATAGTATATCCCCTATACAAATAGGCCACACACACACATAAAGATATATATACATGTATATACACGTGTACTGAGTATCTGTGGAGAAGTACAGACGTGGCTCTAAACGTTTACGTGTCTCCTACTCTCACATTTCTATCACATAAATATATACATATATGTATACATATACGCATATATATTGTGTACTGATACAATCTACGTACTGATACACATACGCACGTGTGTCCGCATATACATATGTATATATATACATATGTAGTGCATGCTGACACACACATATATGTATATATATATATACACGCACAACTGTAGATATCTGTTGCATCCCTATATCCACGTAATATATATATATATATATGTGTGTATAGATGTATATGTATGCACGACATGCTTATTTACATATAATGAAGGAATTTATTTGTGCATGTGTGGTTGAAGAAATTGGCGTTTTCTTCCTCATCTGTCTTGACGTCGACGAAGGTGAACTTTTTCGGGACTGTCGCCGAATATGACGCTTCCACCCGTTGAAGACTTGCTTACCTGCCTGCATGCAAATGGTCCTTCAGCTTTCTCTTCTTCTATTCTTCTTCCTTTACGAGAGACGTGTCCCTCTTCCTCACCCCCCCCTCTGGCCCTCTTCTTCTTTTGCTGTGGAGCTTCCGTGTCTTCTCTTCGTTCGGTTGAAGGGGTGGTATTGCACTCTCTCTTGGTGGGCGTTTTGTTCCTCTTCTTCGGCAATTTTCTCCCCTCCGCGCATATTTGTGCCCGTTTCTCTTCGCGTGTCTTCCTCGTTGTCCTTTTGTTTGTCTCCCTTCTTATCTTCTCGGTATCTCTCTTCCTTTTCTTTTCCTTGTCCTTTCTCTGCCCGCATCTGTCCTTCCCCGTCTTCCTTTCTTCTCCGTTTTACCGGTTTTTTTCTCCGTTCCCTACCTTCTTCTCCTCCTCTTTCGTGTTCCTCTCCTTTTTCTCGTCTTCGTCTCCTTCCTGTGTCCCTTCCTCCTGCGTTTCCTTCCCTTCGAAGCTTCCTTTTGGTGTCTTTTTCTGTCGTTTGTATCTTCGCCTGCTCGACTTCTCCACTTCTCTCCTCCTCCTCCTTCTGTTCCTACATCGCGATTCTTCTTTTTTCTCCTTTGCTGCTTCTCCTGCTGTCCCCTCCCTGCGTGCAAGCCGTTCTTCTTTTTCTCCTTCTTCTTTTTCGGCTCGTCCTCTTCCTCTTGTGCTGGTTGTTTCCCAAAGTCTCCTTTGCGCAGTGTTCCTTTTCTTCTTTTGCTGCTGAGCAGAATGAGCTGCAGGCCCTGCTGGCCAGCCTCAAGCAGCTGCAGCAGCAGGCGCAGCGCGTACGTGTAGACATTCTCAGCAGCAGCAGCAGGCCGGCTTCTCCGCTTCCTCCTTCTGCTGCTTCTTCTTCCTCTTCTTCAGTCCCTCTCTCTGCAGGCGCGGCTGAACAGCGGAGCAGCAGCAGCAACAGCGGCGCGAGTCTTCCTTCTCGAGAAACGACAACATCAGGGGCAGGCCCAACAGCAGCAGGAGTAGCACCAGTGGGACGTAACGTACTGCAGGTTGTCGACAGCAGCAGCGGCGCTGGCCCCACCAGCAGCAGCAACAGGAGTTTGCGTCCGACGACGAGGCCGACAGTCGAGGCGAGCAGCAGCAGCGGCGGCTCTGAGCGGACGCCAACGGCGGCAGCAGCAGGCGGTGGAGAAGAAAAGGAGACACAAATCTCCCAGGAACGAAGCAGCTGCTCCATCGGTGCTGCCCGTGTTGCTGCTGCTGCCGCCGAAGGAGACCTTGCCGCTGCTGCTGCGTCTTCGCGGCTGGCGAGCAAAAGAAGCAGCAGCGAAGGCGCAGAGCGGGGCAGCGCCCTGCTGCAGCAGCTGGAACTCAGCCGCAAGCAGCTTCTTCAGCAGCACGAGCAGCTCCAGCACCAGGCCGAAAAGAAAATTCTCGTATGTTGCTTGGCTGCACACACCCCCCGTCCCACACGTGTGTCGTGGCAACAAAGACAGCAGAAGCAGCACCAGTCTCTGTCCTGCTGCCCCGTCAACACCCATCCGCACCAGAGCAGACTCACACACACAGATATACATATATATATGTATAGGTGGGAGGTATACATCCTCAAGGTCCTCTTTAAAGAAAATGTCTCCCCCCTTCCCTTCCTTGGTGGACACGTGGGCCTCTGTCTCGTACTTCGCCCACCGACGCTCTCACAGTTGTACACGGGGGTCTAATATCCACAGCAGGGAACCTCTCCAACACCCCCATCCACCCTCTCTGTTTTCCCCTTTCTGTCTCTTTCTCTGTCTCTCCTTTCTTTTCCTCTCCTCCTTTATTTTCCTCTTCCTCTCCGTCTCCCATATAAATTCTCATGTAAAGAGGTTTACAGACGCGCGGACACACACATATACTACAACCTGCCTCGACGAGATCACGTGTGTGTGTGTGTGTACCAGCTTGTCCCCTCTTTTATCCTCTCTCTGTATATCTCCCTGCCTATGCTCTCTTTCTCGATATATACGTATATGTATGGGGCAGGTCTGTGGAGACGGAAACACAAACTTCTCCACATATATGGTGGACAATATACTCTGCTTTCTCATCCACTTTTCTGCCTTCGCCGAACCTCCATCTGTGCAAGAATATGCGCCGAAGCAACAACTTCTTCTCTTCTGTTTCTCTCTCTTTCTCTCTACCGCTTTCCACGTATGTCTTAAGTAGTCAACAGCTACACCGCAGCACAGACACACATATGCCTATCTCTTCCACAGGAGAAAATTCCTGCCAGCGTCTGTGTGTATAGAACTGTAGTAATACACACACACATACAGGTCTAAGAGGATTCCTACGTGCATGCATACAGATATATATATTGCTAGTAGAGGCAAAACATTGTTGAATACATACGCACATATATATATATACGTGGGAGTGTTCAAATATGCCTACAAACATACATACGTATGTATACATACATGTATATATATATATTGATAGCAGAGACAAATCAGTGGTAGTTTCATACACACACACACACGTGTATATATATATAAATGTGACAGTATTCCTACATGCATACATATATATATATATATATTTTGATAGCAGATGCAGAACATTGGTAATTACATATACATATATATATGTATATATGCGTGGGATTATTCGAACATGCATATAGCCACAGATGCGCACATATACATGTATATATACATATATTGCTAGCAGAGGCAAAATACTGGTGTTTGCATACACACATACATATATGTATATGCGCGGGAGTATTCGAACATGCATATATATAGATAGATTGAGAGAGAGAGATAGCAGAGACAAAGGATGGGTGAGTTCATACACACACAGACACGTACACGTGTGTGAACATTTGAAGATGAATACGAACATACATACACACGTATCTATGAACATATATATATATATATCTATGCATGCAGATAGCAGCATTGGTAAGTTCACAGGAAAGGTCATTTTTATAAGCAGAAGGAGCATCTCTGGTGCATGCGTCCTGCGTGCGATCGAAGGAGTTCGACACTCCCCCGGTGTACGTACACCTGCCCTCGTCTATTCCTCGGTCCACAGAGGCCTACGACCACGAACGTACATATAAACAAGTATATTCACTGTGTAGGCGAGAGCCAACGCAGATTAAAGAGTGTATTTAAGCTCACGCATACAAGCACACGGCTAGAAATAATTTTCCCAAGTCTTCTACTCAAATATATATTGACAGATACATGTACAGGTATACATACGTAGGTGTGCATACACATATATAAATGAGTATGATGTGTAAGCGTGAGGCGGAGCATTTACAAAGATAGCTTAGCTCATGCGTATATGTATACAGATACATACAGTCTTTCTGACTATCCAGGTCTATTCAAATATATACATATATATATGTAGGCGTATAATATATGTATGTTTTTATAGCCATCAGTACTTGGTGTGGTAAATCTATTTATCTTCAGGTAGAAAGCAGACGAGAGAGAGGAATACGGGGATCTATCTATTTATATATATATATGTGCTCATATATGTGTGTATCTTCGTCAGTCTACCGGCAGACGTATAAGCAAGGAAATGGATATCTGTGTTTATATGCGTTTACGCACGCGGACTCCTCCTTTTCCTCTCTGTTGTCCAGAAGACAAACTTTCTGATAAATCTTCCTCCCTCTTTCTCCTGTGCTCTGCTCTCCCTATCTACGCAGACGTTGTCAACGTCGATTTATCTCCCTCAAGTATTTGAAAATACACACTCCGTTCTCTCTCTCTATGTATATATATATATGTATATATATGTGGGCGTTGCAACGCACGCACAGGAGGGTTGACTGCGTTATGTGACTGCCTGCATTCGTGTGTGAGGCTACCGCATATCCCCTGCTGTGGGTAGAGATTTTTCTGTTTTTGCTGCTGTTGCTGCAGCTGATTGAGCAAACAATTAACACCGGCCTCGCCCGGGTACAGGCGCAAGTTCAGGTCTTCTTCGCGACGCACGCGGCAGAAGAGGAGTCACAGAGAACCGTCGAACCGCAGCCAGAGAACAGCAGCAACGGCGGCAGCAGCAGCGACAGCAGCAGCAGCAACACCAGCAGCAGCCACAGCAACAGCGGCAGCAGCAACAGCAACAGCAGCAGCAACACCAGCAGCGGCCACAGCAACAGCAGCGACAGCAGCAGCGGCGGCACTCGAAGCAGCAACAACAGTAACGGCGGCACACGAAACAGCAGCAAAAACACGAGCAGCAGCAGCAGTAGCAGTGGGAGTGGCAACGGTAGTGATAACAGCAGCAGCAGCAGTAGCAGTAATAGCAACAGCATTGCTGAGAGTCCTAGCAGCAGCAGCAACGGGAGGGAGAGCCGGGCGACGTGGATGGAGCAGCTGCAGAGTCGAAGGGACGCGTGGCAGAAAAGGGCGGTGGAATGGCGGCAGACGATTACCGCGGCTGCTGCTGAGACTCGAGCAGCAGTAGAAGAGCAGTTGCACGGCGCAAGAGATCGAATTTCTCGACTATACGGTAGGTGACTATCTGCGTGATGAGGAAGAAGTCTTTGCTCGTCCCTGCTAGGGAAGGGGAAGAAGAGCTGGCCACAAGCAGCAGAAAATTAGACAAATGACAGGATGATGGAAGACGGCTGACCGGAGAGAAGAAAGATTCGTAAAAAAGGAAAAGAACACACAACAGAAGTAGATAAAGAGACCGGAAGCAAACAAAACAGAAATTGAAGCAGAGCAGGCTTCAGAGAGGCAGAGAGAGGAAGAGAGAGAAAAGCAGCAGCAGCAGCATGGGAAGCGAAGAGGAAGGTACATACGAAGAGATAGAAGGAAGAAGAAGTGGAAAGCAACCGCAAAACAGCCTGCAGAGTGAAGAAGAGGAAAAAGATGAAGAGAGGGAAGAAAGGAAAAATCTCTGGACAGGTGGTTGAGGAAGGCAGGGCAGCAGAAGGAGACACGAGAAGAAGAGACGAAAACTGCGGAAGAGCGGAGATGGGAAGGCAGAGAGACACACACATTGGGCAGTACAAGAAGGGGAGGCAGCACGAGACAGAGACAGACAGGAAGGGAGAAGAAAAAGTCACAGCAGTAAGCAAAGAGTGTAAGGACAAGGCAGGCGTGAAAGGGACCGGGAAGGGGCAACGGAAGAACAGAGGGGGGGACGGAGACGGAGGCAGCAAAAAGAAAGGAGAACACAGAGAGACAGGGGCGGGAAGGGGCAACGGAAGAAGAGAGGGGGGACGGAGACGGAGACAGCAAAGGGAGAAGCGCGAGATTGAGGAGAACACACAGAGAGACAGACACACAGAGGCGAACAGAAGAAAAGGGGAAGAAGCGGGAAGAGACAACGGAGAGTTCTGCCCCCAGCAGGCGAAGAAGGAGAAGGGCGAAGACACCAAGAGTTCCGTGGAGAAGAAAAGGACGCAGAGTGGGAAAGGAACTGCAGGACGGGGGGAAAAGCTACAGAGAGAAGCGAAAGGCCTCACGCAAGCAGTCGAAGACTCTGTGCGCACAACACAGAGAGACAGAGAGAGACAACGAAGCAGCAAACAGCAGAAAATATCCGGATAACGAGCAGAAGAAAAAGCAGCAGCACCGAGGACTGCAACAGCGGCTGCAGTGTAGCAGCTGCAAGTCGCGTTTCGGCAGACGCAGCGAAGAGAAGACCGCGAAGCAGCAGCAGCAGGTGCTCCTCTACAGCAGCAGCAGGTGCTCCTCTACAGCCGCAGCAGGTGTTCCTCTACAGCAGCAGCAGGTGCCCCTCTACAGCAGCAGCAGGTGCTCCTCTACAGCAGTAGCTCGTGTCGTCTACAGCAGCAGCTTCTCTACATGAGCAGCTGAGGAGCAGGAGCACTTCGACCACAATAGCAGCGTCAGCAGCAGCACCCACATGCAACAACGGCAACACCGCAGGTGCGAAGGAAAAGGACCAGCAGCAGCTGAGATCCAGCGGCTGCAGCAGTAGCGTGGCGGCAAGCATGGCAGCACGTAAAACCCAAGAAGCATAGCAGCACGTAAAACCCAAGAAGCAGCCCCCGAAGAATCTGCAGCAGGAGATTGGCTGCAGCAGCAGTAGCGGCACCTCGGCTGCAGCAGCACCAGCTGCTCTGCGGGTAGAGAAAGAGGGGACACCAGTGCAGCAAACCGAGGTGGACAGCAGTAGCATCAGAGGCAGCACTGCAACAGACGGGGACGGCAGCGCAGCAGCAGCAGCGGCAGCATTGCCGCCGACGGAGTTGCAGAATGTAGCGAAGGAGAGGAAGCATCGGCAACAGTACCTCGGCGAATGCCATGCAGCAGCGCCGCAGAAGAAAAAGGAGCAGGAGAAGCAACAGCAGGCCACAGAGGTCCATGAAATGAAGAATTTTAATATATTGCCCGAGTTAGGCAGCAGCAGCTGCAGCAGTCGCAGGCCACGATGAATACCCACAGCAGCACCAGCAGTAGCTGCAGCAGCTGAGCGGAGAAGCAAAGGGCGGCACCGGCAGAGCTGCTGCAGCACTTGTAATTTTGCTGCTGCACGTGCAGAAGAATCGTAGCTACAGAGCAGTAGCAGCAACAGCAGCAGGCAGAATAGCACGTACGGAAGCAGCATCAGACGCACCGCTGCCAGTAGCGCAACAGACGCAGACAGCGAGAAAGCAGCAACACCTGAGGCAAGAAGCAGCAACATAGCAGCGGCAGCGGCAGCCAAGGCAGAAAGGAGACGCAGCAACACAAAAGGCAGAATTCTACGGCGAAAGCGGCAGCGAAAGCAAAGCAAGGCAGTCAAGCATGAGCAGCGAAGGGCGCCGCAAGAGCAGCAGCAGAAGAGCAGCGAGAGCAGCAGGTACCATAGCAGCAGCAAGAGTAGCAGAAGAGCAGCGAGAGCAGCAGTAGAGGAGCAGCAGCGAAAAGGCGTGTAGCAACCGCCCGCAGCAATCAATAGGACACTACCAGCAAGAATGCGACACCTTGCGCGCGTAGATAAGCCAGAAGTGTGGCTTGTATCCAAGAGTGCAGTGATGTTGCACTTTTTCTTTTTCCTTCCCTTGCTACGTTCCCTTTCAACGAACTGTGTCGTGCGGCTCCTGCCGCTGCTGTAACTCTTCCGCTGCTGTTGTTGGAGAGGAGCTGTCTGCTCCTCTTAACTTTATTGCTGCTGCTGTGATGCAGCTGTTGCTGCTGCGATACTACTGCTGCTGCTGTGATACAGCTGCTGCTGCTGTGATACAGCTGCTGCTGCTGTAATCCTGCTGCTGCTGCTTCCTCTTCTACAGTGGTACTGCACGCCCTTCCCCCCCCCCTTTCCCCCTCCACTCTCTCGCTGCTGCTGCCACGTTGCTGGGACACCTACCTGCGTTGTTGTCGTACTGCTCCTGTTGATGCAGCTTCGTGTGATAGCTGCTGCTGCGGCTCCTCGACGTGCCGATGTGTTGCAGCTGTTCGGCTGCCTTCTATTCCTGCTGCCGCTTGCACTGCGTGTGTGCTGCTGCGGGAGCCGCATCTGCACGGCAGCTGCTGCTCTTGCCGCCTGCCTGCGGGTGGCGGTGCTGCTGTGGCTGCATGCTGCTGCTGTGCTGCGGCTGCTGCTGTGCTGCTGCTACTGCCTGCGGTATTCTGCTGGACAGGTATCGGGAGGCAACATGGGATGCCGAAGCGCACGGCAGTGGCAGCGCTGCAGCAGCTGCAGCGGCAGTACGCAGCAGCAGCACAGCGTTGCTTCAGCTGCTTCTACCTTGCTGCTCAAGAAGCGGAGAAATACCGGGAGCGGGTGGTACTGCACGAGCTCCGGGGAGAGGCGAGTGCCTTCTCTCTTCCTGCGTTATCATCTGCTGCTGCTGCTTCCTCTGCTGCTGCAGCTGCCAACAGCCTCTCCGGCCCTGTGGCGCCTGCCGCTGTTGCAGCGGCGGCGGCGGCTCGAGGAAGAGAGGGAGGAAGAGGAGGAGCGGCGAAGTTGACTGCTGCTTGCCACAGCGGCTGCAGGAGTTTTTCTCCGTCCGCTGCAGTGCTTCGTGTGTACGAGGCGTTTGCTGAGCTGCAGCAGCAGGAGGAAAAAGAAGAGCAGCAGCAGGCAGAGGCCTGCAGCGACGGAAGACCTCAATGTTCCTTCTTTTCCACCACGGCGACCTCGTCCCTTTCGTCTTCCCCTTCGACCGCCTCGCTCCTCTCGCAGCAGGAACAGCAGCAGCCGCTGCCTCGCTCTGCTGCGCGGGGAGGAGCAGCGGCAGCCGTAGAGGCAGAAACAGCGACAGGGCATCAAAAAGGCTGCGGCAAAGGAAGCGGCGCCGCTGCTGCTTCTTCAGCAGGAAGAGGAAGAGAACGCAGCAGCAGCAACAGCAGCAGCTCGCTGTTCGGTTACGAGCAACTTCTTGCCAAGCAAAGGCATGCAGCCAGCAGTCGGAAGATACAAGAAGCAACAGCAACAGCAGATATGGGCGACCTGCTCTCTGCCACTTTCTCCCTCCCTGCAAGGTATTGCTGCCCCGCCTTCTGTTGTCTATCTAAAATATATTGATTTTATTTCCACACAGACACATACAGAGTGCTACGTCTCTGCGTCCTCCATCTCTCTACATATATATCTACGTAGAGGTGTACTTGTCTCCCTACGTATATCCGTATGAGCTGTGTGACATATGCGTACACACATACTCAAATTCTTGTGCCTCTACTCCTTTGTTCTATAGATCTCTCTACCTATCGATCTACACACAAGTATGCATACACCTTTATGTGGGTGTATGTGTGTCTCTCTCTGTTTATATATGTATATACATATACGTATGTAGCTCTCTCCATACACATATCTCTTTCTTTCTCGTCCTGTCTTCCTTTCTCTCTCTCGACATATATATATATATATCTTTCTCTGTATGTAGATATATACACATATATATACATACATAGACATACATACATCTGTCTCTCTCTCTCTCTCTCTCTCTCTATATATATATATATATATATATATTCGTATGGACGGCGGCGTATACGTACACAGAGAGCTACACATACTTGAATCTCCGTCCCTCTGCATCCCTCTTTGTACCTCTCGACCTCTATATAAACACACATGTACATATATATATATATGGTTTGTACATATATATAAATATATGAATACATATGCATATATAGATCGTTTTGTGTCTCTTCCTCTATCTGTTTATATATATACATATACATCTCTACATGTGTCTTCCTCTCTACGTATATCTCTTTCTCTGTCTCTTTCTATATATATATCTTTCTGCGTGTCTCTCCCTATATACGTACATTTTTTTCTCCCTCTCTTATATATGCATGTGTGTGCTTCTTTCTATCTCTACATATATTTCTCTTCTCCTCTATACATGTACATATCCCTTTTCCTGTATATTCGTGCGGCTCCTTCTCTCTGTATATACACTTTTTTCTCCGTCTCTTCCTCTCTATATGTGTCTGTCTCTCTCTACACATATACGTCTATATTCATATATCTCCGTCTTTCTCTCTCCCTCTCTTCCTATATATCTCTATATACATCTTTCATATATATATATATATATATGTATGTCATGGTCTCCCTCTCTCTATACGTGTATCTATATATAATCGTATATCTCTGTCTCTCTCACTGTCCCTCTCTCCGTACATATCTCTATATAGATCTTTCTCTCTGTCTTCCGCTCTCCTATTCTCCCTGTACACACATATGTCTCCGTATGTATGTATATATATGTCTCGGTCTCCCTCTCTCTATATGTATACCTACGTAAAATCATATATCTCTGTCTCTCTCACTGTCCCTCTCCCTATATATATCCCTTTCTATATTATATATATGTATCTTTTGTTCCTCTCTATGTGTTTCTCTTTGTCTTCCCTGTCCTCTGTCTGTCTCTCTCTATATGTGGCTTTCTGCGTCTATGTCTCTCTCTAGATGTATCGATATATACGAATGGATAGTCCACCTATATATACACATATATACATATTTGTCTCTACCAGCTATGTCTCTCTCTATTTCCCTTGGCTGCGCATATACACAATAAAGCAGAAATCCACGAAAACATGAATTTCTCTCCCTCTACAGGACCTCTCTCTCTGTCTCTCCTTCATCTACGTATTTACACACGCACACACACATGTATATATATACATACGCACAGTCTCTCTCTCTACGTATTTAGGTTTATTTCTTACAGATAGGATATGTATAAAGATATGCCTATATAGCCCACAATTACTTGTACACATACATATATATATATGTGAATATATCTTTGATATGTTCAATGTACACCTCTGTAAACTACATTTACGTGTAGGTGTATGTATCTTTGATATATTTAATGTAGGCCCATAAAACGTACTCCTACTACATACTTATATACACATGTGTATATATATGTGATTTTTCTCATATATGCAGGTGTTGATGTCTGTTTGTCTGTAGATATCTACAACCGCGGATATTCGTGTATAGTTGCATGCACTAGTATAGATATAGGTGTTTTCCGTTTCCTGAGTTTGCGAAGGTAATCGCTGCCCCAAGTTCTACGGCAGTTGCAGGGGAAGATAAAAGAAGTATAGATAAAGTGGAGAAGTGTTGCTGCGCTTCGGCCTCAGAAGTCCACAGGAGGAGGAAGCAGCTGCTGCACGCGCAGGTCCCTCGGCAATGCGTCGTTTCCACCCACTTCGCCTCTCCGTCCACCTCTTTCCCTTTTTCTCCTTTTCTACTTTTCTTACTTCCTCTTACACGTCTTAGATTCACTTCCTCTGTATACAGCCGTATATATATATTATATTATATATATATGTATATATGCATATGTGTCGAGAAACGTTGGCTCCGTCATTGCCGCCAGCACACTCCTGGTCGTTCGTGTAACTGCGAGTAGTCACATGTGTTTCTCCTCAGCAAGAGATGCATCTGCGCCTCCTTTTCATCAATTTGTATGAGCGCGCGTATTCACCCACTTGACTTCCTGCCTGCCCTTGTGTATGCTTATCCATCTCTATATATATGTATATATGTATGTGTAGCTGTCTATTGCTACTTCCCTGTATACATCTCTCGTTCTCTCTATATGTGGATATATGGTGTGTATATATGTCCACCTGTTTGTACCTATCTGTGTAGATAGGCGGGAGACATATGTATATATATACATGTACACGTAGGTATATAAGCATCTGGAGTGAGTGCATATACATATATGTACATATGTTTGCACGCATATATTTCCGTAGGGATACGAAAATATACATATGCATATAAATGCGTATATATACAGCTAGGTAGGCGATAGTTGCATACGCGTACATAGGCGTGTGAAGAGGTGGCACATGCATATATATACATATGTGTGCACATACATATTCGCATACGGAGACATACATATATATATATATATATGTATAGCTAGAGAGGCGGGAGATAGATATAAGGATACATATACATATATATATATATATGTGGAGAGAGCGGGAGAGCTAGACAGGAGGCAGGCGCATATGTGTATAAGCAGGTGGAGAAGCGACATATAGACATATATATACGTATGTGTACACACACGTATGTGCACATGTACATATATATATACACGTATGTATATATATATATATATATATATATATGTCTATGTGTACGCATGAACGCATATAACTTCACACACACACATAATTCTACATACGTGTGTTGTGATTTTTTGCAGAAGCTACGAATGTGAGATGCTTTCATATGCACACCACGTGCGCCGGGTCGCGGCTAGTGCTGCTGCTTCTTCGGCTGCTGTTGGTGTTCCTGAGAACTCAGCGCAGCCGAGTGCGGGAGACAAGAAGCGGCTGCCCGCCTCCTCATCTTCTTCCTGGAAAACGTCTGCTGCTTCTACTTCTTCCTCCTCCGCTTCTTCATCTTCTTCAGCAGCCGCAGCAGGTAAATACACGAGCAACAGCGGCAGCAGGGGTATGGCGTCAGCCCGTGCCTCGCCTGCAAGTGCTGCTGCTCCTACAGATGGTGCCACTGCTGCTACTGCAGGAGGAGTGGGAAGCACGTTGGGAGGAGGGGGGGCGGTCCTTGCTGACGCAGCAGCGGCAGCAGAAGCAAAAGCAGCAGAACGGACAACTGTCGCCCAGGACCTGCGCGGCCGGCTAGTAACTGCGGCGATTGCCGGATTAGTGCTGTGCAGGAAGCTTGAATGCATGCGCCCTGCCTTGATCAATTCTTTTGTGACTGACGCAGCAGAGCAGCAGCTCGAAGCTCTGCCGTTGCTGCTTGACTACACAGGGACAGATCTGCAGTACGGAGCAGCAGAACGTCTGCTGAAGGAGCTGCTGCAGCCCTCTCCCGCAGCCAGCAGCAGCGGCGGCAGCAGAGAAGACGAACCTACCATCAGCAGCAGCAGCAGCAGCAATAGCACTCGAACCGGGAAGAAGGGGATAACCAGCGTAGGCAACAGCCGCAGTAGCAGCGGCAACAACACTGCAGCAGGTAACCGAGCAGGATCTGCTAACAATGCAGCCAAAGATGCGACTTTTTCTTCTTCGGGAGGCAGCGGGAGCAGCGGCTGTGTCTCCTCGTCAAAGAAAGCTTTGAGCGGAGGAGCAGCAGCAGCAGTGATCAGCAGCAGCACTCGTGGACAAGTGACGGGAGCAGGTGCTGGAGCCGCAGCAGCAACATCGGCGACTGGAGTTCGAGGAGGAAGGGGGGGAGGCGTACTAGGCAGCAACGACACAGCAGCAGGACGGTTCGAGCTAAAGAATCTGCTCCAAGAAGCCGCTGCTGAAGAAGAAAAGGAGGCGACGCAAACAAAGGTCTCCCTTAAAACGAGTAAAGACAAATTTTCCCCACATTCGCTTGGTCTTATTTTTGTTCTCTTTGACTCCTGGCACTCGTGCTACTACCACCACTATTGCTACTACGACTACGAACACTGCCACTACTACGACTACTACGACTACTAGTACTGTTATTACTACTCCTAGTACTTCTGTTACTTCCATTACTACTAGTAATGCTACCACCGCTACGACTACTACTACTACTGCTGCTGCTACTACTGCTACTGCCACCACTACGACTAGTACTGCTACGACTACTGCTACCGCTATTACTACCACTACTACCATTAGTAGTACTACTACTTCTCGGGGAGTGTAACTACCACAACGAAGGGGTAGAGACACACCCCACGCCGAATGGTAAATAGGAAGAGGAGTGACGGATGGAGAGGCAAAGATCTGCAAGGCGTCGGGTGCAGCAGCATCCCGGCACTGCCAACAAAAAGGAAAGTTTCATCTTTCGAACTGAAGACGCTGTGGGTGTCTGTGTGTGTATGTGTGCGTATATGTGTCTCTCTCTATATACAGATATATATATATATATATATATGTATGTGTGTGTGTGTATGTGCGTATACGTCTCTCTCTATATACAGGCATATATATATACATATATATGTATGTATATATATATATATATGTGTATGTGCGTATGTGTC
>KL647289.1:8418193-8433649 GCA_000727475.1 Sarcocystis neurona | reverse complement strand
ATATATATATATATATATAGTACTTACTATATATATGTATCTATATATATATATATAGCGTTACATATACGTGTATATATATATATATATGTATGGCGTTGCACATATATATATATATATATGTATATATATATACATATATATATACATAGAGTTACACATATTCATATATATATATATACTTGTGCGCTGTGTCGGCACACAGAGCAGCTGTATGATTGGATGGTACTGCATTGTGAATCTCCTTCCTTCGTTCATTAAACTTCAGAACAGTACTTTCTCGCATTTTGTGCTCTGCGTTACGGTAAGAGAGTCCCCGTACAGTTAGTAGTCACCCGTGTAGAACTCTGCAGACAGCGCTGCATACAAAGGCGCCACCAGAAACTCGCACACCGGTGCTTGCATGAGACACATACGTGTGTGTATGTGTGCATCTACAGCTGCAGCCATTTCTGGGTACACGTGTGCGCATAAGTATGTATAAATCGGAGTAAATTATCGCTCCTTCGTGTGTATCTATCTGCCGTACGGCTTCAGTCGCAAGCAGGATGCGAAGTCTGCCACTGCGTGTGTGGAAACTGTCATCTTTCTCACTTTCACATCGTCTGCCTGCACAAGAACAAGTCTGTCTCTAGGCCCTTTGTTCGCAGTCAAAGTGAAGTACACGTCGTTTCCATCTGGAGAAGCAATTCTGAGTTGCAGTCCCCTTCCGTATCCTTCTTCAGACAAGTCGTCTGCAGGAGAGAGCCCTGCAGCTGCAGCTGCAGCAGCGGCACAAACACAATCGTCTCCTCCGTGACTGATGCTGCTGCCGTTGCTGCTGCTGCTGCTGTCGCTGCGGGTGCCGTGCCACTGCGGCTGCAATTGTTCCTCTTGTTGGGCGAGAGGCTGCTGCTTTGGCTGCAGGTGCAGGTGATGCCGCTGCACGGCTCCTGCTGCTGCTGCTCCTGCTGAAGTTTATGTTGCTGCCGCTGCTCCTCCGTGGGCTGCATTGCTGTTGTTGTTGTGGTGCTGCGGCTGCTGCTGCTGGGGAGCTGTTGTTGCTACTGCGTTGCGACGGCTGCCATGCTGCCGCTGAGCGTGAGCTGTGGTCGGTGCTTTCACGCAGAGAACTGCAGAAAGAATATCTTGGTTTCTTCTGTCGAGGAGCAGCAGGAAGCAGCCGTTCGCTCGCAGCAGCGCCGTCAGCAGCAGCGCCGGCAACAGCAGCAATAGCAGCAGCACAAGGAGGAGTCGCCGCTGCTGTTAAAACTTCTCGTGTCCAACGCGAGCAGCACTTCCTCTTGCTCCATGGGCATCTTCAGCGTCTGAAGGAGACGGAGAGGCTCACGTACGGAAGGACACCGGAAACTTTACTTGCTGTGGTTAAAAGTGGCTTCAATTCCGTAGTCCGTCGAGCAGCAAGATGTTTCTGCATAGAACCTTTTTTTTCCGTCCATACACATAAGTCTGTCCCACTTTTTGTCCACCAGAAAAAAGATACGTACTGATTTCTCGTTATCCTTCCTCTACGTAGATGCACACACGTGTGTGTGTGTGTCCCTCTTCCTCCATATATAGGGACGTCTGTTTGGCAAGGCACACGCGCACCCAGGCACCAGGAACTCACCTGTATACGAATGGGTCTACGTACTTACATACACGTCGGGACGCCTTTCTCTCCTGCGTGCAAACGGACAATTTAAACATCTACGCAAATTCTGCAAGCTTCACTGTGCATCCGCGTGTATCTCTCTCTATATAAAGGGAAAGGAAAAACAGGGTAGCGAACGAGAGGAAGAGAGACTGCAAGCGGGCGAGATAAAGACCGACACAGTGCGACAGCGCGAGGGAGAGAGAGAGAGAGAAGTCTGTGTATGAATATGGAGTTGCACAAAGTCGTTTTGCTGGTGCTGGTGTGGGGGACGGTGCTGGTGCAGGAAAATCTGCGCAAAGGAAGAGCAGCGGTCCCAGCAGCTGCTGTCAGTGCTCAAAGAGGCGTGTGCGCGTGTTGCTCTCAAAATGAACCGACTTTCCATCTCACTCACAAGATCCTGCATCGCACACGGAGAAGTACTCATCAGCGTCCTGGACCGACTGCCTCAGTTCTTCGACTTTCTTCCTCTAGACGGGTAGGTCATTCTTATTCTTGTTGAAAAACAGTTCTCCTTGATCTCTTCGACACATACTCTTGGCTGCTGCTGTCTCGTTCTCTCAAGAAGGACGGCTTGTGAGATAACCTGATATAACAACGAGTCCGCGTGGCGGTGGCGTTATTCCATCTTCTCTTTCTCGTGCCCTTCCTCCGTGTTCTTCAGCTTTCTCTGTCTTCCTTCCGCCTTTCTACTTCTTCTTCCTTCCCGGCTTCTTCCGTGTTCTTCTTCTTCCTTGGTTCCTCTCCTCTTTGTAACGCGCGCGCTTAACACTAAGAAAAAACTGCTCTCTCTGCACGAAGCGGAAATCCTTCAGGGGCTGACCATAATCTGCTGCACACCTTAATGAGCGCGTTGAAAGAACCGACGATAGCTTTTCACGAAGTCGGACCCGACAACTGCACGCGCCGGGCACGCACAAAGGCTCCTCTCACTCTTTAAGCAGTAGTCCGTGCTGCTCTTTGTCCTCGTATTTTGCACGTCTTCCACATGCTGAGTTACGACCAGGACACAGAGTGAAGAGGGCGTAAGCAAGTAGGAGCTCCACGCTCGAGTTTTCCTTCCGCCAACCTTCCGCCAACCGGACTATTGTGGAAAGGATAAACGCCAAAATTATCTTTTCTCTCTCTCCTGCAGAGAGCAAAGTCCACCAGAACAACAACAAAAGAGCGGTCGATAACGTATTTTCCGACCTCTCGTCTTCTTGCAGAGTATATCTGTGTTGTCCTTTAGGGATTTTCCACAGAGTGGGAAGACACTTCCACATGAAGTAATAACGACTAGTCGAACAATACTTTTTGGCTTCGACCCTTCGTTCGTCTTGCAAATACTCCACATAGACCCCTTTTTTCTATGTCTGCTGCACAAGTTCTGTCACCACGCCTGTCACTTTTAAAAAGGAGAGATACGTATATGTATACGGCCATTCCCGCTATATTGGTCCTACCGATGTAGGCAAGCAGGGGTGTACTTCAATGTGCGTGGGAAACTTAGAGCCGCGGTAGCCTTTGGAGAACGCGAATGTTTTTTCCTCCGCACACTTAGTAGATCATCTTGGCAACGGCTGTTTAAGAAGTCCTGACAGGTTTGCTCACCTGCGGCACACGTGCACTTTCTTTTTGAAACTCCCCACACGCGATGTGCATCACCCTCTATGTACAGATGCACTGGAGGCACGCAGGCAGAATCGAAACAAAGACACTTATGCATGTACACGCACCACAAAAGGTCGTGGCCCTACAGGCACAGACGCAGAATCGAGATATGCATATTCGTGTTTGAGTAGGTACGTTCGACTCCGCACTTTTACTCGTGTAAGGAGGTGTGGTCCATACTTGTGTCGGCTCCTGTTTCCTCTGTATATTTATTCACTTACTGCTGTGAAACATGATTAGCTGTAAGTGTATGCGGCTTTTTATATCAGCAGCATGCGTGTCTACACGTACGTACGTCGAGAAATCTTTGTGCCGTGTCACTGTTGCTGCTGGCTGCGACAGAGACATTGACTTTTCCTTCTACTCCCTTCCACGGCGGTCGCTGAAGCGTCGGGCTCGCAGAAATAACAACATTTTCTTGCAGGACGAGGAAAATGGAGAGGGGGCATCTTCGCCTACTGCCCCTCTGTCTCCCACAGGAGGCAAGGCAACTTTCGCCGCAACGGCGCCTCGCAGCAATTCTTCTTTCGAAAAAGGTGTTGCTGCTTGTGCGAGTCAAAACCCCTTTGCGCTTCTGTTGGCAGCTCCTCAGCAACCAGCCGCTTCCAACTACTTCGCCAAGCAGTGGCGTGGACTCCCCGTACATCCGTGGCTGCTCGGTAAGAGATGAATTTAAGTCAAACGTGTTCAACCTCCGTGCATCCGCGGACGCATGGAAGGGACACCGACAGTAGCACACATACATGCAATAAGAAAAAGAGACACAGAAGGATGTGAATTGGTTAGAGCAATACACCTGTGCAACTATACAGTACAGATATTGGGGTTCCCAGCAGTTGAGGAGTGAAATCCACAGGTAGGTAGGTGCACAGAAGTAGCGAAATAGGTGTGTCTAGCTCTGTGTATGCATTGAGATACGTACAGTAGGTCTGTGCGTGCACTTCCGAGAACTTTCTCAGGAGTTCTACAGATAAGTCCAACCAGTGTACGTAAGTAAGCGGGAGTGAGCCACAGCCTCGATGTCATACTCCCCTGAGCTGCCGCATCAACTACGGCTCACTGCCACATCATTCGAGCGCACACTCATTACACCAACTGCATAACGCAGCGCGGGATCAAAAAGTCATGCAGTTTGCATGGGCATAATACGCCCGCATGTGAACGCCACGTTTGCGCAGGCGCTCAAGCGTCCCGCAGGCGCCGCTCCTACTTAGTCGTGTTATCCTTTCTCTTCTGCCTATAAAAGAAGCATGCGTCTATAAAAACATCGACATCTTCGTCAGGCAACGTACTGACGTCCGTGTTGCTTACGGCAGGGTGTGGGACGGAGTCACTGCGTAGGCGGAACACCCACGCGGCGAATGAACTTTTGTCAACTAAGATACCACACGAATACGAAGCTGCGATGTGGCATGTATACATATGTGCACACTCATGATCTTCATGTGTAGAGTTCCACTGACGTACTTGTTCGGGGGAGTAAATCTGGATTAGAATGCAACTTTTCCGCACCCGTCTCAGGACTTCTCAACTCGCGTAGTTCAGACGTTGCGGCCGTGGCCTTTATGCGGTGCACACGCTGAAATTTCCTACACACATACAGATGCGTCCACGCGTATTCATATTCGTATATACGCGTATAATTTGATAGGAGTACACATATCAATCAACACGTGTTATATCTCTTTTCTCATTTTGCGTGTTGTGGTGTACTGCAGATGGCAAGTACGCCGATATCAATTTGGATATGGATGTGCCAGGTGGATGGCTCCCACCGCCAATACCCCCTCTTCGGCCTCCCCGGGAAGTTGATGGGAGAAAAGAAGACCGTCCTGGAGCGGTTGCGACGGGAAACGTTGCAGGAGGAGTCGCAATAGAAGTAACAGCAGGCGACGCGGCAGCTGTACAGGCCACTAGCTCTGCGGAGAAAAAAGCGGCTCCGGGTCAGGAGAAGGGAGCTGGGAAGGACATCACGGAACTTGTCGCGGTAACGCCGAGGTATTCGCGCTCTCTCAACTCCTTTAAGTCGCCTGTACACAAATTAGTTGTCAGGTACGTATGCACCTCGGTCGGTGCAATTGGAAATCCGTCAAATGGCGGTGGACTCGCTTGCTGAAGCGAGTTACTCAGTGTAACTGTGGTGCAGCTGTGTGGCGCGTGGTGATGGCAAGGCTCGGCGCTTCCTGCTCCGTTGCAAGCAACGTTTTCTGGATCCTCCTTTTGCGCCGGCGTCAAAACGCCAACGGAAGACAGTTAGCTACACTGGAAGAAATAGCGCCGCATTCAGAATGTGAATTAAGGTTTCAAGCAGATGCAATTGTTTCCTACAGCAGTTTTCAACAGTTTTGATATGCGTTGTGCCACTACTCTAAGTGAGGCCAGTACTTTCTTTCACTACTCGCCCAATTGCCACGAAGGTATTCTGCGCTTACATGTTGTACGACTTACTGCGTTTTCGGGCTACAGGCTTGGAGATCTGTTAGACGCACAGAAACCGAGTCACAAGAATATGCCTAAGGATTCACATCAACGTGTCAGACAGAGTAACACGCAAAAGTTGGGGTGACTCTTTATGCCATGTGGAGTCAGAGATGCTCAAGACACAAAATGACCAAGAGAACGCGTCTGCGCAATTATACGCTCGCTGTTCTCTGGTCGGAGTCCAGAGCGGCGCAGATTACTAGTTTCCTTTCTCTAATTCCTCCTGTGGTGATTGTAGCCGGAAACGCGTTAGCCTTTTCGACTGCGAAGCAGCCCGAGCATAATAGATTACTCGGCTAGGCCACGCGTTTGACCCACAGCTTCTCCCGCCTGCCTTGCCTCAGCATGAGCCTGTGACAGCAGGTTAATTGACTCGGCTTTCTTACACGCCATTTATCCCTTGAACAATTTGCATCGCTTCCGCATTACACAGTCAGTATGCTACTCCCATTGTATGCTCGGCTGTCGTTTACGACGACATAGACGCAGCAGAAGAGCAAAGCTCCAGTTAGCCGCGCTGGCAGAGATATTTCGCCTCGGTGTGTACTGTGTTGCTGCCTTTGACAACGTGTGGCACGCTGGGTACCAGCAACGTGAAAGTAGGCTGGGAGCTGTGATGCGTCTCTCTTGACATCAATAGCACCGGTAGGGCACGATGAGTTGCAGTCGTCACACGCTGAGCGTTGCTCCAGAAAAAACACCAGGATATGCCTACATCATAGTTGTATTCTGCTTTCATCAATCATAGAATGAGAGAATACGGTGAGCTGCTGTCACCGCATCCGTATTTTGCCTCGACAGATGGCACTGGGCACAGCTGCAGCCATGTCATCCGTATCTGCCGTCGACAGGTAAAAGTGGAATGGGCGTGTCGCACACCGGAAAATAGTGTTACTTCAGTTACACGTTGTTCCGTTACCACACGCGCGACAGTGGAACACATCCACAAATTGCGTCAACGCATCCACGAATTGTGTCTTTGTGCTATGTGCTAAAGTGCATAGAAAAAAGGTGACTGTCGTGGCGTAATACACATAATCGTCTGGTGACAAGTCGACGTGCGATTTTTACAGTTTCGTAGTGATCCGCGCGCATACGGAAGTGGGTGCGTTGCCTTCCTTTGTTGTGTAGGCTCCGAAACACAGCTTTCGAAGCATCGACTGAGCATGTGCGAGAAGTCAGCCTGGATGTCCGCCTCCAGCTGCGCAGCGTGTACCGCGAAGAAATTGGCAGTAGACAACTCTGGGCAGAAGAAGTCCAGCAGCTGCAACAGATTTACGACGAAACAAGTTCATGATACCTGCGTGTGTGGGAGTGTACAGGTACACGTGTACGTGCACACAATTTGATGAGACTGGATGCATTCAACGACCCCGTAGATTCTGTACACTGTATTGCAACTCCTCTGTAGAACGTGGGACTTCCTAGAGGGTGGGTCATTCCAGACTATGAGTTGCAAGGCAACACCAAGCGCACCGAGAGCCAGGCAGTTTGCCGTCCCTGAAGTGTATTCACATTAGTCCGTTCCCTATGTGCTGTAATCATCCTGCGTGGTCGTAGCAGACGATGCTCTTTTGCGTAATACGACTTGGGAACCAGGCCCAAAAAATTCAGAGTGTATGACACTGTCCAGCCGACAGTTCGACCTGCATACGAAATTTCATATTCGAAGTTCTCGGTAGCACCACACACGCGCAAGTAACAACGGCCTCACCTGAATAGGCAGAATGACGGAACTGTGAAGAACAAGGAAGGCCGCTGAGAGTGTATCCGTGAGTTATTCGGATTTTAAAACACCGGGCGGACCTAACAAACATGTTCAGGCATGAAGGCAGGTGATCTCTCGTGAACAAAAAGGGTGTTCACACTGTCGTTTTCGAGTTCTGACTGCAGCGCCACGGCTCATAAAGTAAGGACGCACACACCGTAACTGGTAAACCTGGCAACCGTATCTAGTCTTTGAAGCTGTGGAATGGTCGATGTGGTGAAGGAAAGCGTGTAATAATAGAGTCGCAAAGGGTTGAATGAAGCGTCACAACTTTTCCGAGGCAGTTTCAACGTGACAGAGATTTGCCGTTGTGAAACCGCTGCCAGGGCAAACCGGGGTGGTGCTCAATTGATACTACGCGTAAACAACTGACCAACTCCACATTACTGGAACGAAATGAGTAACTTGTAGGCCAAATGAAAAAGTACTGCGGTGAAAACGCCTAATGGAAAAAGATTGGATGTTAGAATATTTCTGCCATCATCAGGCAGTGCGACGGCAGCGAGTTAAAGCTGTTACATCAGTGATCCAAAAGATGTGGACCACAACAATGAAGCGATGGCGTTGCAGTGTGTGTAACCGCGCCTCACAGAGGTCGTGGGTGATGCGACATCACGACCTACGTACTGTATAGTAATAAACGGCTTGCGAGCTTGTAGTTCGGTTGCATATTTCATGGACAGTGATTCAATACCACTTTTTTGCTGCTAAGAATTACACGGTTCCCAAGCTTCTATTCGTTTGGAATCTTGCAGGGACGCTGCGTCACCACAACCAAAAGTACTGCGGAGAGATACTGGGCTCGCAAGTGTCAGTTCTTCCACTATTGTAGGGACGAATCCTATCCGGCTAAAAATAATGGAGTTGGCAGGTTCCTGGGGTTTCCTGAGTCCTGCAGGGAATTCCATTTTGAGCTTGCAAATGTGGTTTATGTAAACTCGCCAGTATATCACGTAGCTGACCGTAGGTCTTTCTCTTTTTTGGAGAAAACTGCAGTTGTCGCCTGTGAATAAGACGCATATACCAGCAGCGTCAGTACAAGAAAGAAGCACGTGAAACTTGCACTGATGCGCTTCAGTGATACTAGGAGCCGGAAGACGAACAAATCTGAGGGGAGCGGAGAGGGTCCTATTCAAGGGTTTCGTGCAACGGGAACAAGGCAGTGTGGCATAGGACGCAACGCAGAGGTACATCCGGTAAAACGGGACGTTCCGCGTCACGCCACACTTTCTGGCAAGCGTGCAAGCCACTGTTTGTCCCGGCATCGAAGCTGTGTAATTGTTGTCGTACTGGGCTTCGGGGTCTTTCGATGCGTAGTAGGAACGGTAGTCACACGTACGTGTCGCGTGTGCATGACGTCGGAGGAAGGAATACGTGAGAAGTGTGGAGAAATTTTCAGTTCGATGGACTTAGAAGTTCTGCAGGCGGCCTGGCGGTGTGCCCTCGAATACCCATGTACGCATAGCGAAGTGGAAGGCCAGAATAGGGTCCATAAAACCGATCTCCGAGACCGGGAATTGAACCCGGGTCTTCCGCGTGACAGGCGGAAATACTAGCCACTATACTATCTCGGACAACGGCGGATATTGTCTTGCAGGCGAGTACGCCGACGAAACACGTGTCCTCGGCCCTAACCCGATGCCTGTGTACCGCCCGCTTGCGGGGACAAAAAGTGAAGGTCGCTGCCCAGTAGCCATCTTGCGTACTGTAAGCCCTACAGAGCACTGCGATTAGTGTGGTGCGAGTGTTCCTGACTAGATACGATGATACGGTGCTATCGGGTTAGTCTCGGCGGCGTATCATACGGTTGATCAAAAGGGACTCCGAGACCGGGAATTGAACCCGGGTCTTCCGCGTGACAGGCGGAAATACTAGCCACTATACTATCTCGGACGATGTTATGGATGGTATATGCATGCGTCAAGGTATCTAAATCAATAGAAACGGATCGACTGAATGTACGACCGAATCTCCTCGCCAGAAAGAGGCCAAACAACGACGTTTTAGGCCTTGTTTACGTACGACAATCATGCAACACTACATGAGATGATCTTTGGTCCGATATTCAACCTGAGCGGATGTCTTGCTGAACAGTGACTGTAGATCGAATTCCGTCTGTGTCCGCACCTCTTCAAGTAGGCATACACTATCTACTTTTGTACGTAGATATATTACATACTTCCATTTGCGTATGTGTGTCCCGCACAGAACTATCCAAGCATATACACCCATATACGCACCTCTTGGAGACCGTCGTCCTGCACGTGCCTGACAGGAGGAACAGCGCCGGGAGTCGTCTTCACACAAGCCTGACTTATACAATGTGCCTGCGTTCTGATGTAAATGCAAGTCAATACGTTGCGCACATACCACAATATTCAGACAGGTCACAAATACGACTTTACAAATATATTTGTATAAAGCTGGAGACACATACGTATTTACAAATATATGTTTATATGCACGTAATCGAGACAAGTTCTCCTGCTCACTTGACCAAGTGTTGCTGCCTGCTGGGCGCTAAATGGTCAGGACACAGTCGGGCTGTACGTGTAACCGCGATACGCCACCACCTGCAGATAAAATGTACTCAACCGACATCAATAATCACTAATGTAGATAGGCCACTGCCGAGTTTCTGCCGGTTCTAATCGCCGAAGGCCCACATAACGCTGTGTTGAATGCGACGAGCTGCTAAATGCACGTAACATACAGCGGCAACACCGCCGTATGTTGCGACACGGTTTCTGTGAAACACGTTGGCTACGCGTACGCAGCGCTATAGGGGCCTGTATACGTAGACATGTGCGTATACCTTTCTGTTCCTCTACGTGTAGACAACTATGTATATGTGTATACGTCTGTCGTTGCATACACTCACGTGTACTTGAGTCGACAAGTGTCGTCGCATCCAACTATGTATACGCACACCTATGGGTCCTGCACCTTAAGATAGGCGTATTCCAGGGATATGCTGTCGGCCGCATATAACTTTTTACTCTGACATATCCTTTCAAAGTCACGCCACTAGGAAGGTCAGTAGACAAACATCGAAAGAGACTGGTTTCTCGCTGATATGCGCTAAACGGAACGCTTCATACGAAGTAATGAAGCGCACAAGAAAGGTGTGCGTACACGTGTGATGCCCATATCTTAAGAATGTCCATACGTGGGTGCAGCTGCATCTTTTCAACTGTATGGCGGCACAAAAGAAGGCATATAAATATACATATGTATAGTGCCGTGGTGACCGGCGCAGGCTTACTGTTCCATAGCACCCTCAGATGGAACATTTTTGTGTACTAGTACTGCCACTGCTATGCAGCTGCAGGTACAAGCATATGCTACTCGAACGTGCACACCGACAAAGAAAGACCCGCCTTCTCCTGGCGTGCAGGATGATCAGACTAGAACCCAAGTCGACGTCCACTGCGCAGAACGCCACGTCCTAGGTGCACACTGGAGAAAATGCCCATGTCTCTTCCAAAAGCAACGTTCACCTCGTGACTTCGTTCTGCTAAGGGAGGTGTATGTGTACAAGCGAGCTGACATAGATATATATATATGTATATATGCACACATACGTATACATTTGAATTAATTCAATTTAGTGTGCATAGATGTGCGTTCACCCAGACACACACGTGTCAACCTATATACCTATCTATCTTAACACACACTCGTGTAAGCGTAATAGTCGTTTCACACAGGTGTACAAAAATATACACTTTTTAACGCGTTGAACATATCATATGTGGGGCGTTCTACCAGTTTTGCACCATGCGGCAAGAGCATCTGCGACAGGAACAGGACCACGAAGAATGTAATTGTCTGGCCGGCCTCATCGCTAGATGGAGGCACTATGTCTGGACTAAAACCGCGGGTGCAGAATGACACATGACCATTAATATATATATATATATGTATAGTAGGTACATATGTATATATGTACATATATCTATATACTTGTATGTGCACACACCTCTGCGTGCATGCATATCTATATACACACACATCCACACGCATACACAAACGCACCAAGGCATCATTTCATTTTCTTACGACCCACACGGTTGCACCTTGGCACGTGGGAAACTCTCACAAGAAGAACACCAGCGGACAGCGTGGATACAGCAAAAGCGTGGAAGTAGTTGAACAGTGAAAACAGACTTTGTAGCTCTTCAACTACGGAGGTATCCATCCGGTCGGACTTCCAGGACAGCATTCCCAGGACCAACAAACAGCACAGATAAGCAACAGTGGGTTTAGCTCAAGGTGGCAAGAAACGCAGCAGCGAAATAGAAGCAAGCCCATGCACGTGAGAGAAAACGACGTACTAGTGCGAGAATTACAGTCTTATTCTGGAAACGTGTAAATGCTCTGGACGAACAGAGTTCATCTGGCGTCTGTGTGTGTCATTTGGCGTCTGTAGGTGCCCTGGCGTACCGCTTTTGTGATTCTCTTTAAAGTACATATAGATACATGCACGCACATGTGTATAATATATATATATATATATGCAAGGATACACCACCAAGTACGTCGGATACGTATACATATATGTGCTGCTACATGAATATGCATTTGTATACACCGTCTGTGCCAGAGAGGTGCCCTGGTTATCTATCTAATCTATCTATCTACCTATCTATCTAACTCTCTCTCCCTCTATCTCTCCATCTATCTACCTATCTGTCTATCTGTCCCTTTCTGTGTACATACAGGTAAGACTATTCACGACGTACGTGTGCAGACAGACGCCTGAGAAAGGGTTCATGCATCCAATGTATCCGTGTGTCCCTTTGTTGATAATTACGTAGGACTGCCAACGTGGCATTTTTAGTAGACGCGTCTGCAGCAGCTGGTCAGCCAGCGAGGAAGGACGAGTCCTCGCAGTTCCGCAGCAGCTACGTAGAGCAGCTGCGGCAACAGCACCATCGAAGCACACGGACGCACAACAGAAACGCGCATGCAGCTGGATGTGCGTGTTTCGTGCTGCACGTCTGTCGATTGTTTGCTGTGTTGGAAACTCCACCACCACACCAGTTCTTCTTGTGGACAAGGTCAACACTCTTTTTTATCCGCATGCAGCTGCATGTGCATGCTTTTTGTTGCATGTCTGTCGATTGTTTGCTGTGTTGTTATTTCCACTTGCAGACACTTCTCCCTGTAGACGTGGTCCAGACTACTCTTTTTCCCCTGTCTCTCTTTGCACACGGACTCGTTCGGTCGGAGTTTCGCCTGTGTGTACATATTTTCCGTGTCTCTGCGCCCGTTGTTTCTTCGAAATTATTGTTCACTGTATCTATACGTAGACAGACCGTCGCACAGATGTGCGTGTGCTAGCTCTTGCATTGCATCTTCGAACAATGGCTAGACTCTGTGGCCAGCAAAAAAGGGGATCTGCCACGGCGAGAACACCGGTGCACGCCAACCTGCCGGCGCGTGATGATACTGCAGGCGGCACACAGCTCTCGTTCTCTTCCTCTTTCTTCAATTTCTAACCTACACATTTCCACAAGGTGGGGCTCTAGCCGACAGAGAGGGCAAAACTCCATAAATTCCAAAGAAACAACGCACGTCGGCTGAAGAATCCGTCCAAACGTGCGTATAGTTGCGGTGAGCACACAGATAGGGGTCAGTTGTCGGCAAATGTCATTCCCCATATGTCAAAGAATCTTCTCACCCCTCCCTCCTTCATTTTTCTAATGTGTATAGATGTAAACTTCTCTGTGAGCCCTGACAACATTCCGCTATCGCGATGCGTGCGACTTCTCCGGTGGAGCAGAGGTGTCGCTACACGGCACCAACGCACGTTCTCTCTTAGTGGCTTGTCACAGAAGCATATTCTTCGCTTTCTGCGTCTCCTGAGGCAGCTGCAGAAAGAATCACACCGACAACCTTCGCGACAACAGCAGTACCAACAGCAGCAAGATCACCCATAGCAGCACCTGCGGCAGCAACGACAGCAGCTACACTAACAGCAGCACAGGCTGTACTATAGAAATTCCCGTCACACAACACATTTGAGCGCTGCTTCTTGGAGCATTGGTCTACCATCACCTATGTCAAGCGTAGTAATTCTTTCTTTCTCTTGGTATAGACTTGCTTCGCGCTTCCTGTATGCGCCAAAGTGAGAAACTCGCTGTTATTGCAGGAAGGCCCGCAGCTGCCCCTGCTTCTCAGAGAGAGGCTGCGACTGATGTCAGCCTCAGTCCTGCTGCTACTTTTTTCTTCACTCTGTTGAGTAGCTAGCGATCACTCTGTTCTGCGAGCCCCCCCTCCCTCTCACGTCCTCCTACAAAAAAAGGAGAACCGATGCTGTGTGTGCTGCCATCGGCGTCACCACGAGGGCCGGTGGTGCGCCTGCTACTCCTGCTTCTCCCACCTTCTCCTTTTTCTAAGGGTGCTGCTCCTCTCGGTGTTGCAGCTGCTACTGCCTGCGCCGCTACCGTTGCTTCTGCCCGCTCTGCTGCTTCTTCCGTCAGTGTCCCTGCTGCTGCAGCTGCTCCAGTTGGTGCAGCTGCTGGTGCTCCTGCCGTTGCTGTCGTAGCTGCTGCACTGCCTCCTAGCGCTGCTGCAGCAGTGCCTGTCTTCAAGCGTCCACAGATGAAATTTATTCTCCCGCACCATAGTGGCGTAGTATAGCACAGCATGTTTGTCTCATTTTTAAGTAGCTGCATTATCCTTTTGTAGGCGCACTGTCTGCTGCAGCAGCACCGACGGAGTTCACCAGAGCGGCAGCGTTCAGCAACACCTCCCCTCGCTGCCGCGGCGACAGTCCTTTGCACCGTGACGCAGTCGCTGCAGCAGAATAACAAGCAGCAGCAGGGAGAACCCCAGCCGCAGCCGCAGCAGCTCCTTTTTCAGCAACAGCAGGAGTCGCCTCACCGCCAGATACAGCAGGCCCGTGCCGGCGACCACATGCGGCACAGCAGCAGCCGCCTCCGCTTCAGCAGCCGCAGAAGGTCAAGCTGCTGCTGCTGGGGCAACGGTAGCAGCAGCAGGAAAGGCAGAAGACGCTGCATCAGGCCCTGTCCCTTAGCAGCCGCCGTCACCGCCGCCACACGGATAGCGGCAGCGGCAGGGACAAAGGCGCTCCCATGCAAGAAACTTGCTGTTCGTACATCAGGAGGAGCCTGTGTTGCTAGCTGCCTCCTACGCGTGTCGCTCCTTCTCTATCTACTCACCTTTGATGCCGCTCCTGCAGCGGCTCTGCTGCTGCAGTCTCAACAACCAGACGCAGTTGTTACCCTGCAGTGGTGCAGCAGAGGCACCCACGCACAACCGCCGCTTCCGCGTTGCGTCGAGCAACAACTGCAGGGGAGTCGGCGCAGCAGCAGCGGGTCGTGCAAGAAGAGACGCGCAGACGCTGTGAAGGCGACCTACAGAAAAACGACGACGCTGCTGCCGTTGGGCGAAAGGGCCGGCAGCGGTGGCCGCAGCAGCAACAGCAGCCCCGGTCGGGACCGAGGCAGCGAGGCAAACAGCAGGAGGAGCTCGGATAGCCGCAGCAGTGGAAGTAGCAGCGAAGACGAGGACTGCAGCAGCAGCTGGCGTACGTTGTCCAGGGAACGACAAATCACCGGCAACTGCAGCGGCAGCAGGGGAGTGTGTAGCAACAGCGAGGGACGCTGCAGCAGCGACAGCAAATGTAGACACCGTGCAGCGGTGGTGCAGCGCGGCACAGCAGAAGAACAGACGGGGGCGGGAGCAACGGGAGCCCACCGACTGCGACACGCGACAGCATCAGCAGCATCAGCAGCAGCACCAGCAGCACCAGCAGCAGCACCAGCAGCAGCAGCACCAGCAGCAGCAGCACCAGCAGCAGCACCACCAGCAACAGCACCACCAGCAACAGCAACCGCAGCAGCACTAACAGGAACAGCAGCATCAGCAGCACCAGCAGCAGCGGCAGCAG